>JANAWD010000020.1:0-145618 GCA_027627245.1 Meripilus lineatus | reverse complement strand
TACGCGCAGCCGCTTCTGCCTCCAACCGCGCCCGAAGCTGAGCCGCCGCTCTCTGTCTCTGCTGCTCTGCAATTCTCGCTTGTTCTCTTATCTGAGCCTCGATGGCGCGTTGGCGTTCAAGTTCTGCCTCATGTGCTCGGCGAGCCGCCTCAAGTTCTCTTTGTCTCTCCTCCTCTCTCTTGCGAGCTTCCATTTCTGCCTGTTCTCTTTGCTTTCGAAGCTCTTCCTCGTGTCTGCGCCTTTGTTCTTCTCGTTCTTTGTCCTCTTGTTCTTTGATCACAGCGGCGGCTGCCGTCTCCCGAATAGTCTTCCCTTCCTGTACGATCTCGCGTTGGATCTGCAGTGTCAGTGGCACTTTGTCGAGGAAAGTGCGTAGAATTTCTTGAGCCGATTCCTTTGTATTGGTGTGACGGACCATCTTTGCCCCTTTGTCCAACACAGGTTTGAAAAGGCTGGGGTTGGTGGCGAGCTGGGTTTCCCTGTCCCTACCCAAGTCAGGGGTCACTTCTCCCCACATGTTGGTGACGACCACCACGTTGTTGAGGGTGGTATCGCCACAGACGTCTCGAAACATCCGGAAGTTTCGCCTCGAGATTCCGCCCATCCTGACGTCGGAAATGCGATGCATATAGATGACACCGTTCAATTTCTTATTGTTTCGATATCTAGCCAAATTGAAACATGTCATTTCTCGTTCTCGACGAATGAAAATCATCGAAATCCACTTACGCAGTCGAGAGGTGATTTGCGATGACCTCCAAGATCTCCGTGTCCGTCCTGACAGAGTCGTCGAATCCTGGGGTATCGATGAGTGTCACCCGTCTCCCAAGGCAAGTAAAGGGCGACGTTGACTGCACATCTTGCGTGCAAGACATCAAGCTAGACCCGGTATTGAATTTTGAACCGCTAATGAGGTTGATAAACTACCGCCGACCATGAGTACGCTTCCATACCCTTGACAATTTCGTACTCACAGTGGATTTCCCGGTACCGGTCGCTCCCATAACTCTGCGGAAGAAGATCAGCAACTATCCCCAAGTCCAGTAATCTGTAGGGGACGCACGCTATAAGGACCTCGTTGGAAGACATTGTGTTAACGAGGGATTGAGGGATTGTGGGCGGTCTTACTATTTTCTCTACCGTCTAGTTCACCCTTATATACCGTTGCAAAAGATATTCGTTGTATTCAGTCTACGAAGGAATGCCTTGAGGTCATCGTGCTGGATGTCACAATTGCAAGCCTTTGGGTCCGTACTACTAGATTCAATTGTACCTCCTCGATCTCCGTGTCCCGCTCAGGATGAGACCGTGCAGGTTCCGCGAGGCCAATTATTGAACAGGCGATCTCTATGTCGTGTCCCGTTAAGGATAGATTCTCGCCCACACAGTGCCCACATTCGATTTTACGGAAGATGATTTGTGCGTCAGCACCAATCACATTCCGACGATTTGTACCTAATGCACGAGTCGTACTTCCCAGACACACAAAAAGATGAATCGTGAAAACAGCCCAGAACATCCATTTCACTAGTACCTACATTTCATTAAGTCGTACATCATCGCATGAATCACATTAAGTAGTCGAAGTAGAACACACAAAATAGAACAGCAGAGAGGAAAGGAGATACTAGGGTTTACACGAGCATACCTGCAATGCCTGCGGCTTGCAGCGTTCTAGGGGACCAACTACGTCAGAATCCATCCAAAACGTCACAGATAGAGAGAAGAGAGAAGAGAACGCACGAGATGAAACCGCAGATCATAGCGGAAGTAGCGATTCTTGCGATCAACCTCGCTCGAGAGGGCGCAAGAGCTCCAAGTACACCAATCTGGATACCCAACGAACCGAGGTTGGCGAATCCACAGAGGGCGTATGAGGCAATGGTGTATGCACGGTGGGAAATTTGATTGTTGTCCATCAGTCCTTTTAGGGAAAGGTAGGCAACAAACTCGTTTTCGACCAGTTTGGTTGCGAGAAGTTCGGAAACAAGGAGGATTTCATTTCGTGGGACGCCTTACCGAGAACATGAGGGTGATGCTCTGTAGTAGAAGAGGTGGAATGGAGACTTACCGATGAAGAAGGTGACGGGGTAGAATACATATCGAAGGATTAGTTGGAGTGTGAGTTGGTGGATTCCGAACCCTTTCCCGATCCATGTAAGCAGGCCATTGATAGTCGCAACGAGCGACACCACAGTCAACACGTTGGTCCTTGAAACAAACCACGGGGGTCAGCGGGCAGCAATTGAATTCCGAACTAACCGATCTTGGATACTCACAGAATCTGGCCGGCCACAATCAACCCGAACAAGGCACCTTGACTGAAAGCATGCAAGGCATTTGCGGGTTTATTATTCTCTTCTCCACGATCAATCGTCACTCGACCTCTCGTGACCGGTTCATCCAACTCGGGCAAGCGTATCTTACTGATCGCAATTGAGGCTGGGATACTCATGACTGATGCCGTCACCAAGTTCTGTGGTGGTACACCGAGGCCGATATATGCACTCAAAACGGATCCCGCGATTGTAGAGAACCCTTGTCGCTAATCAGTTGAAAGAAAGTGGTAGAGCAGATGAGAAACGGACCAGATGTCATGGTTAAATGGAGTTCGGATTCAGTCATGAGGTCGACGTAGGGTCGAACGAGACAAGCAGATTCTCCTTGACCAATGAATGGAGAAGCGGCTGCGACGACAGCCTCCGCACCAGAGACATTCATCGCCTTGAAGAAGAACCAGGCGCTGGGGGATATGTGTGAGTAATTTTATAGACTCCCAGGGATGTGCACTCACAAGCTTTTAATGAGCCATTGCATCACTCCGAGGTAGTACATCATTTGTACGAATGCGATAAAGAAAATGATGGAGGAAAGCTACAGCCGCCTTCATCAAAATCCCGCCAGCGAAAGGCTGCTGACATACTCACTGTATTCACGAAGAACCAATGCCTCCCGATTGTTTCAGCATCGAAGAAGAACGTCGCGCCAGCCAAGGCCTGTTCCAAGAAATCGGCAGCTAGCGTTGCAATCCACTTGAAAATGGAGAACCCAGCGCCCGACTTCAAAACGAACATGGCGATGGCTTGTTGTATGAATAAGCCTACAATAACGGTAGGCCTGCCGATCTGTCAGAATATCACGACATCACGATGCGACTGCGGGCTTACCATGGAATGTTAGACCGATCTCGGGAAGAGAGGTAGAATCCCGCTTGGAAGACAAATAGGCCAAGTACGGATATGGCCCGATCGCCATACGAGGTGCCCTAAACACAAAGATTGGTGCATCAACGCCTCTGTTTGGGTATGGTAGCCTAGGGAGATTTGATTCGCACATCGGTGAGAGGAAACCCGAAGGCAGATCCGAAGACAATCCCGAGAAGTGCTAGCCATCCAGCGCCCAATCGAACGAGCCATGGGAGACGGAAGAAAGGGTCTGATACAAGAGGTTTCCAAATGGCTTCAACCGGTTTTGTCACTACCGAGTTGGGAATAAACCTGAAGGCAATCACACTAAGATGGAGATTGAAAGTGGGGATGAGCGGGTTCGTTCTGCCAAGACACGATGAAAAGGCCTTACAAAATGAAAAACCAGGCCCAGAGAGTCTGTACAATCCTTCAAGACCAAATTTGTGATGGAGTGTTAGCATCAAAACAATCGATCGTAGAGAAATTGGAACAAACCATCGGTGGCGCGTCGCCGTCAGCACAGTGGCACTGATCCACCATCCCAAAATGACCGCTGCGAGACCTCCAAGTATGAACGGACGATACTTTGCATACAACGCCTTTCGTCTCGCTTTCGATGCTTCATCTGCAGCGTCGTCGTTGTCGATTACTTTCCGAGTTTGAAGCTCCGGATCGACTTCGAGCCCAGTCTTCTCATTTGAGTAGACACTTGACTGGGATCCCTTTCGTTCTTTGATCTGCGTCTCGTCTTGCACCTTCTGAACTTCAGTAGAGGCCATTTCTACAGGTACCGACGGGGTCGTGAATGCGCTCGACCGGGGAAAGGGAGTAAAGGCAAAAACTGCAAAGAAGCTCCATTGCGGCGACGATGGTTGGCTTTATGGGTTCCACGCTGGCGCGGACAGAAGCACCATATGGTCCATCAAAAGGTTTGACAATCTGCATCCCCGTTCAATTCCATGTGCCTGAGAGGCTACCGATAACAGCTCTCATGGAAAGCAATTCTCACAGCTGTTTCGTTCTGTCGCCTAATCACCGGACCAGACAGAGACCGTCGGATAGCTATCGCTCACTCCAAATGGTGGGTGATCTTCCGCGGTAATCAAGCAAAATCAGTGCTTCTACCGATGTTATACAGTTTCTTGGATAAGGAAAATCAATAGATGAGTGGATGTTTCCATGTTGTTGTTTTTCAATGACTGATATATTGCTGAGACAGTGCGGGTGTTCGTGGTGCGTTCTGCTCGAGAACTCACCTATCTCGAGGTCAGAAGGTATGGGCACATGGGAACTTGAATCAATTTGCGTCGGACTTCGGCTGGCCACACCTACCGTGATTGACGGGCGTCTCAAGGGAGTGCCGCTGCAGATGGTACGGAATGGGGTACGCTTTCATAATGTTGCTCGTGTGAGAGCTGATAGGAGAATGCACGATAGCGTGAATATCATGCCGGCATATGGCTCCCCCTGGGGCTGTTCACTTTCGGGTCTTGAAGAAGCGGGATGTTCGGTGCATGTGGTGTCCGCTGGAACCTAGGCACCCGTTATGGAGACCATCTTGGGGATGCGATTCAATTTTGGCCAAGGAAAGTACTTGACGTTCGCTTCTCAGGCATAACGCTCTGGGCGTCCTTGCTCTGTAAACCTGCAGACGTCTGATATCTCTTTGATGGCAAAAATCTACATCATGTAGCTGTATCTAGGCAATCCCTCTCACGAAGGTTTCGTCTTCGGAATCATGATTCATTGGAGTATCAAGTTGTTGAGTGATTTTCTCTCAATCATTGTCAGTCGATCACTTTGACGGCAATGCCGCCCTTCTAAGACCGCTGTTTGTACATAAATCTCATCATCTGGTCAAGGCTGAGTGTTCAGTATAATTTACTTGCATTGCTGTGACCAGGCCAAAGCGTGGAGGACACACTTGATCGCAGTGCCTGGGCCACCACGAAAGGGGTGAACGATGGAGTTACCCCATTTAGCAGGCTTTCCACGTGTTGCGGGGACCATGATGCGGTGGCCTCGGCTCGGGTGCGGCAGATGGGCAGTGGACACTTTACTCAAACCACCAGCTGCAGCTTTAATATCCGACCTATTCTACCTCTCGGAAGTTGTCTTTTGGATGGACAGGGCCTCAATATCTACCGACTCGAATGCTCCGGGATCTTCTGACTTACAGTCGTCACAATCGCTTCTTGATGTCCCCAACGGATCACTGAATGCGCTCTCAGATGTCAGCGAAACAGTCACTCAATTGTCTCAGAACACCGCCTCGTCTGTGCGTTCAAAGGAGAGTCGAATGTATGTGAACGGGGCGGCGGAGGGGACAAAAAACAGCGCACCACGAGGCCACCTCTCACACGCGACTCCGCCGGCTTTCATGGCCTTCAACAAGTTCATACTCTATGAGACGAAGCACAAGTTCTTCATAGTGGCCTCCAATACCTCTGATTCTCGGCACAAGATCATCAAAATCGAAAGAAGTTCGCAGGATGAAGTTGTTGTTATTGACGATGACACGCTCTATAGCGGTAAACAAATGAGTGCCAACCTGAAGATGCTGGAGGATGGAAATAAGAGCACGGGAGGATTGGGGAAACCACGAATACTCTTCGGAATAGTGGGTGAGGGTTATTGTCGGTGGTTGTAGTTCCACTCCTAAAAGACCTTCAGGTTTTGTCAGATTCACCGCTGGATGGTACATGATCGTGATCACCAAACGGACAATCGTTGCTCTGTTGGGTGGGCATTACGTCTACCATTGTGAAGGAACAGAAATGATTCCCATCTCGTCGACACACAAAATCGAGAAGGCCAGTGACGAACAGAAGTTGATGAATACCTTCAAGCAGGTAGATTTGACAAAGAATTTCTACTTCAGGTACGTTCATCGAGTTCTCTCGCTTTCTCTGGTACTCATCCCCTTTAGTTATACATACGACCTCACGACTAGTCTTCAATATAACCTCACTCGCCCCTCCAGCCCTCGAATGGCCAACGACAGATTCGTATGGAATTATTCGCTCATGACGAAACCATTCCTGGGAAATGAGTCTGATCCGAGAAGTTGCTGCTGGTTGCTACCCCTCATCCATGGTCACGTTGATCAAGCAAGTATGTCAGCGTTTCACATTCCTATGCTGCATCTTATGTCTTTGCAGAGCTTACTGTACTGGCTCGTGTTGTGTATGTGACACTCATTGCGCGCAGGTCTCGTCATCATGCGGGAGCGAGATACCTCAAGAGAGGTGTAAACGAGGAAGGAAACGTCGCGAACGAAGTTGAGACCGAACAGATTGTTTCGGAGACTGTTACCACACCATTCTACTATCCCGCCTCTCGGGATTCGCCACCAGATTCGAAACGAGGCGTCAATCCACACTTCACAAGCTATCTGCAGGTATGTTCCCCGAGATGCCATTGTTGTTCGTATCTCATCTTCTTATAGTACAGAGGAAGTATTCCGATATATTGGGCACAAGAACTTGCAAGCATGACCGCGAAACCGCCAATTGAGAGTACGTGCACGAATCTGAAGTCAGGCCACAAACCATGTTGACGATGCACCCAGTCAGCGTATTGGATCCTTTTTATACACCTGCCTCACGACATTTCGACGAACTCTTCAAACGCTACGGCACTCCCATTATGATTCTTAATTTGATCAAACAACGCGAACGAGTACCTCGGGAGTCGAAATTACTCGATGAATACACTCGTTGTGTACGGTATCTCAACCAGTTCCTTCCGAATGGGAAGAAGATGGAATACCGAGCATGGGATATGTCCCTTGCTTACCGAGAGTAAGTACCGCGCTACTTTTTTCTCAAGTGTGTTGCTTAGTTGAGATTTAGGAAGACCCAAGACGTGATCAGTTATCTCGAGGACTTGGCGGAAGAGAGTATCCAAATGACAGGATTTTTCCATTCGGGTCCTGAACCTTACACCCATTACCTTCGAAGCGAATTCGAGTCTGAGTAAGTTCTTCTTGCCACTGAGAAAACATTTGACGAGAATTGTCTTAATGTTTCATTCTTTGTAGTGGCCACACACCTGTGATGCCATGGAGAAATACCATCTCGCTTCAAAATGGGATTTGTCGAACGAACTGTGTCGATTGCCTTGACCGGACGAATGCTGCACAGTTTGTCTTTGGGAAGCGAGCGTTCGGTCATCAGCTGTATGCTTTGGGTATTGTGGATAGTCCGAATCTTGCATTCGATTCGGACGCCGTGAACATGCTTACCGAGATGTACCACGATCATGGCGACAGTACGTCGCTCTCCACCATCTTCCTCGTTTTTTTTTACTGAGATCGTGTAGCATTGGCTATGCAATACACGGGAAGTGCACTGGTGAACAGAGTCGAAACCTATCGACGAATGCCTCATTGGAATAGTCACTCCCGAGACATCATCGAGAATTTCAGACGGTTCTATACCAACTCGCTTCTCGGTACGTATTTCAAGCACCAAATCATTTAGATCCGCTTGCCGATACCTTCCATGTCCAATAGACGCAGATAAACAGAATGCCATCAACTTGTTCCTTGGATTATCAGAAAGGCCCAACACTCACCCGCTGCCAAGACGGAGCTATAGAGATTGGTATCATGCCGAATACTTGGAGCCGTTATACAAACTCGAGGAATGCGAGGCTGGGATACAACAGTTCATGCAGACCCGAGGAGATTATTGGGTAGAGTATTACAGGCCGCTGTTGTTCACGTCCCTTGGAAAGCATTTTGTGTATTGCATGAATAGCACTCTGAAGTTACCTGGGTAAGCCTCTTTGGTTCCGATGGTGGTTCTTATCTAACGTAACCGGCATTCATAGCAAGACGACACGATGGTTGGATCGAAGTCCGTTCCTCGCTCGACACAACGTCCCTTCCCACCAACCTCGGTTTGTACCTCATCTCATTCACACATTCATCCATATGACTCCTACTTACGACATTGAGAAATAGGTTAATGGATGGGGTCAGAAAATGGATTGGTTCGGGATCCTCCGCGAGTCGCAGAAAAGCTCGCATCGAATCTCGTCAGAACATGAGGTCGAAGTCTCTGAAGCGAGAAGATAGCTCTAAGGACCCTAAGTCGACAGAGGAAATGGCACATCGTAATCTTAATCCGGTCGTACCTGAGAACGAAGAGGCCGAGTACCTGGGGTATGATTCTATTCGCGATCTTATTCGAGAATGCCTTCGTTAATATAACATTTTGGGTGACAGGTATATCAATCAGTGCTGGGATCTTCTGAATTCGGGGTCTTATCGAGCGACACAGAAGGATGGAGAGGTGTATGAGAATTCGATCATGATTGCGATTGGAGAGGATGATATATCACCTTCCAAAGACGCGATGTCGGATTTCGAGGCTTATGTCGAGAGGGTGAATCCCCGTGTCACTGCTAGAGAATCTGAGAGGTACAAGGAATATCTGGTCATTGGATCAGATTACAAGAAAACATTCCCTCTGGAATAAGGGTTTCGGATCGGTAGTGCAGACGTCATGTAGGGATATTGTATCATTAATAAGTTTCACGATTCATTCATTCAGCTTTAGGTGTTCCGTTGTGCCCACGGACCGATTTTAATTAATCGAGGGATATACGTACATATGTCCACGCCAGCTACGTAGTCAGGTACCGGGGCCATTTGTGGGTACAGTCCATGCCATTTACAAACGCGATACTGAGGCACACTTGAAATTCCTACTTCACGCGTGGTGAGCCAGATGCTCGGATATCGCTTTCACGCTAAGGAAACAGTCTATGGGGTTTGTGCGGTATGCTAAAGTTGCGTCGTCATGCAGGCAACTACATAACATGCAGTAGTTGAAATTAAAGGGAAGTATCTCGTTATTACGGCGATCGAGGGTGGTGAATCATTGTTTACGGACAAGAAGCAGAGGATGAAGGCCCGCGAGTGCAACACATCGTGTTCAAGCCAGTGAAGGTGCTGGGACTGTGGATATCCGTGACGATGACGGAAACAGGAACAAACGCATGAATGTCGAGATGACGAAATGGCGGGTCTGCTAGCCGGGAGAGTGTAACGATTCTATCTCAAAGCGGGGGTGGGAACACATCTGTGAGGCTCTAGACAGTGGGTCCGTCGGTTTGATAGCAACTGCCAGCGCCGAGCGAGTTACAACTCGCCAAGACTCAAGAGGGCCCGACGTTGGTGATGGGTCTGAGGGACCAATGGTATCCTCGCTCTCCGTGTGTTTCCAAGTGTTTATCGTGTGGAGAACATCACATCTGAAGACCCTGCAACTTGGAAGCCCCAGGGTGTGGGCGTCGGCGGAAATGAGCGTGGGGACCAGGCTCTATTCTGGTGTCCTGTGGTTCTGTAGCAGTGTGGCGATGGATTCGATGAGGACAGCTCGCGCTCGAGGATCCGCGCCCACCAGGTGGAACAGAGTCCAGTACGGCATTTAGAGCAGGGCGACATCATGTCAGGTCGGTGACTGTCCCTGATTCCTGGGCTCTGACAGTTACGGCTCGGGGGCGAAGATGATGCTGGCTCCAATAGACGGGACGTTGATGGCCTAGGTTTCATAACCAATCCACAATGGAGGCCGGTTATCGGTTACCAAAAGGCTGCAGTTTAGAGAGAGTCTAAGTGATGAGTTGCTCCGAAATCGTATCGGAGCATGAGGTAGTTGTCAAAAAGCTCGACATACTCGCTTTTGGCTGTCGATGGGGAGTGAGAAGGGACACAAAAGGGCAGTGATGAGATGTGCACAGGCCAACACCGGGTGAAGGATCAAATGAGGTGAAACCGGTTGTTGAGAGAAGTTGCTGTTCATCGCGCTTGTGAGCTGGCGTGTCTCGCAACAAAGCTCACGCTCACCTTTCACTTTTCCTCCGTCATCTTCTCCTTGCTTCGTTCAAGGTGCCATAGACGATCCTAGACTGAGAAAAACGGAAAAATCTGGTGGAAAGAAGGGCGGACTGGGGAGAAGAGACGCGCCCGGGGACAGCGTGAGATTCTAGAGTCTTGTTATTGCTTCTACCCTCTGCCGCCACCGCCCGGCCTTGATTCACTTTCGTCTTCAACTCGAAGTCGCATAGTGTGCTCGCTGCAAGGAGCGATGGTCTCCTCAGTGCAGCCCTTGGGCAGCAGGAGGAACATATGGGAACCACTCCCCCTCATGATATATGGTTATGTTATACAACCGCTTTCCCCATCACGAAGAAATACCACCCTTTCGAATCGCACCCGAATATCCACCTTTACGGACGCGTCTGGCGACGAGCATCTCGTCCATAGGGATGTAGTCTCTCTCGAGATCGGTGACGAGGTCTACGCGTTCGAGCAGTATGTTCAGAAAGACAAGGATCAGGAGACAGTCTGGTATCGAGGGTGCGTCCAGTCCCTCATGTCTTACTGCTCATTTACACATACAGCTTCTCTTCTCCCAGATACGCCGTCTGTTCCCATCGCCGGGCCCCAGTAACCTGGTACCCCTCCACGTCATCATACAAGACCGCAGCCAAAGTCGATGATACCCAACAGGTTTTCATCGGCATCTTTCCGAAGTCTCACATCTTCATTCGCGACGAGAGTCCCGATGCAGAGGGTCGCTTGGCCGAAGTCGCGGCGATGATCAATAATGGGCAAAGTGCCGAGGTGTTCGCACAGTGGACAAAGGACGTTGCTGCCATGGAGGCAATGAAGGAGGAAGAGGAACCCTTTGCCCATTTGTCCACACGCAAGTCCTTCAAGCTCGCCCCTCCGCCCGACCAAGCCAACTCAGTTCGGGCCCGTCTTCCTGTATATCCTGCGAGTCTTCGTTCAGTATCCCCCACGGAATCACACGCTCCAAAGCCTCTCCCCCCTCGTCCTTCTCTCAAGTCCGGCGACGATACGATATCGGGTGCGGAACAACCAATCGTTGACGAGATTGCGTCTGCTCTTCGCGAGTGGCACACTCTCATGTTCCAATATCTTGCTAGGCGAGATTACAGACTCTTCCAGATTGTCCGTGAACATATCGAGGCCCTGCATCTTGGTCGCCGACAACTTCTCTCGAAACCCTCAGTGCAGAAGAGACCATCAATCTTCGCAGACAGTGCGTAGCGCGTCTTGTTAACGGGAATATTGTCCAGGGCTTGGATATCATTGTCCGCCATCCTACCTGGGGTGGCCTCGTTACCGTGGACGTTGAGGGTGAACTCGATACTCGGAGTTGGGTGAGCGCTGTGCGTATGTATGCAATGCAGGTATCCCTAGCGTACAGTGAACCCTCCTCCCCGGGTGTATGGAATCTCGGCGCTTTCGTAGAGAATGCCACGACACCAGGCAATCCGGCCTTCTCATCACAAACTGCCCTGCAGGAGCATGCTCGTTTGCGCAGTAACTCAAAGTCCCTGGGATCCTTGGGTACCCCACACTCACCTCATCCTACGCGCGCTAAATTCTATCATGTCTTCCTCGATCTCCGAGCGTTTGTTGCATCACCATGTGCGCCAGGGGAAACTGCAGAACTGTTCTTCAACCTTTACAAATCGGACGGGGCTCGCTTTGTCTCAGAAGAGTTCTGCGCGGTTCTCAACCACCAAGGTGTTCTCGCACGAGACCCGACCTCCCGTATTCGTACCATTTTCACCGATATCCTACAATCCGATGCCCAGGACCCGATATACCTCGTCTGCAAAATCGTCAGAAATGGCTCGATGAAGATGGGTAGCACCATGGGGTCAATCTTGGAGGGGGGACGGCGGACTTCAGAAGCTTCATTCAGGGATGGCCCATATCCAGTTGGGTTCAATGATTCGAGTACGACTGACGTCAGCATGATGAGTGGGAGGGGGCAGTCAGATCTACCTTCTCATTTCAGAAGACCGTTCGGTTGCGCGGTTCTCGAACTCACACAGCTGAAACAGATGGCGACCGAGCAATTGGAGGCTTCCTCTACAAGAGAGCATACCATGCCAATCTTCGTTCCCACACACGAGAACACCTTTTCAATGCTTCATCAAGATATCCTTAACAATAATTCCAAAGAATTCCAAAAGTCGCCTAGGTTTGTAGGCTCTATTTCACTGATCCGCCCGCGTATTAACTGGAGCTTCTATTTCAGAGCAGAGATGCTGGCAGTTTCGATCAAAGTCTTCTACGGTGACGCGGGCACCATCATCCGCGAGAATACCTCTCTATTGCAAGATACCCCTCTCAGTTTACGTCTAGGCTTCCCTGACGTCGTATTCCCCGGTGACGACCGTAATGAACTCTACATCAAGCTTTGGAGCGGGGACTTCACAGCGTCCCAAACGAGCACTGCAAGGCGCAGCGTCACGAATTTCGCCAGAGGGCAAGTCTCCACCACTGGTAATGTCCAAATATCCATCGAGGTCCGAGACCAGTACGGTCATACCGTGGAGCGCTCAATCACGCAATGTAGCGGAGAACCCGAGATGAGCCAGTTCCACTCTATGGTATTCCAAAGGACGAATCAACCAACCTACGGAGAGCTCATCAAGGTCAAGCTACCATACCACAATGCACAGGCCCTTCATCTCTTCTTCACATTCCGACATCGCAATGTCCGTGAACGGTCCATCGGTCGCAGTGCTGACCTTTCGGAGCGTCCATTTGCATTTGCCTTCCTCCCACTATTCCCGGATAGCCGTGCTTTTGTGGAAGATGGGAGCCATACGCTGGCACTCTACAAGGCGGACCGTATTTCACAGATTAGTCCAGAAATATACCTGTCTGCACCCTTCTGGACCCCATCAAGCCGACCTGACCAAGTTGTCATCCCTCCTGAGATGCAGAAATATGCGCCTCTGCTTAGGGATACGCTCATTATCCGTTCGTCCTTGGTTTCCACAAAGTTCACCCAGAACTCCGTTCTGTTGAGCTTGATCAACTGGGATAAGATCTCAGACCGAGAGGTCCTGTCAACCATCCTCACGATGTTCACATTCGTTGACGAGAAGGATGTCGTCAGGTTCTTACAGGACATCTTCAACTCTCTATTCGCCATCTTGGTTTCTTCGACAAATCAAGGAGGGGAGATGGATCATCTCGTTTTCAATGCACTCGTGACCGTACTTGGAATCGTTCAGGATCGTCGATACAGTAATTTCCAGCCAGTATTGGATGTATATATTGAAAGTCACTTCAACTACCCTACCGCCTCATCCCATATGATCCGTTCTATGAACCGCCTCCTCCTGGACCCGACTGCAAACGAGACCGCCTCGTCGCTCCGCGCCGCTTTGAAAGTGTGGTATTACCTTCTCAAATTCATTACTCGGTCCCGGGAATTACAGAAACAAGAAGAAGGGTTATCCAGTGCATCTTCGACCGAACAATCTGAGCAGGCCTTCAAACGCGAATTGAAATCCCACCTTTCGGAAGTCAACCGGATGATGTCGACTGTGGCACCAGCTTCGATCATTGGCACCCAAACCATCGCTCTCCAACACTTCACGTCTATCCTCCCAGAACTTGGCAAGGTTTTCCCTATCGTCGAGCTCGTATCTATCGCTACAAAGTTCGCCAACGCCATCAGTATGGTGAAAGGCAAGATGGTAATCTGGAAGTTGATCATGTACCTCCAGATCGTCAAGGGCTTCCTATTCGATAATCCGCAATCTCGCACACTCCTCGTGGATTCGGTCGTATCGTGGATCAAGCCACATTTTGGGAAATTTGACGAGTACATGCATGGCGGGGACTCCGATGCCGCAAAGGATACTGCGCGGATCGCATGGCTCGAGAGTATTCGACTTTCAATTACTGTCACTGCTGTCATGTTGGACAAATTGCAGCAGACCCTCGTGTCGCCTGCTATCTTGGCGGATAAGATTGCACTTCGTCAGGAACAGTACAATATTGATACTCTTCTGTCGCTTCTACCGAGGTATGTGTGATTTCTCCTGAGAGGTTGCTTCTTCTGAGATTGCGATGTAGGATCTTAGAGTCGTACCTTGAATTTCAAAACCCCGCATCTCTGAAGGCAATCGAGAAAATTCGCTCCCCCACCACTTCGGCTCATAATATCCCGGTCACCTTCCCCGAATCCTACCCCTTTTCACTCGTATCGAACCTACCCAAGAGCGCTCCGAATGCCGTTGGTGCGCTCGAGAATAAGGCGTTGTACAACGCTGGGTTGGGTGAGACTGCCATCGTGTTCTTGACCCTCGCTTTGTCGTCGCCACGGAAGATCTGGCTCGGTTCGTTGGAGAACATTATGGAAATTGAGGGACCGGAAACCCTGGCCGCTTTTCTTATCCGAATGTTCAAAGTGGGAATCTCGATATTGAGCAATGACGCATTCCCTAGCAATTGGATGAACGCCAATATACTGGTACACAAAGTCTTGATCAAGATCATGGACCCGATCGCAACGATTCTCGAGCGCGAGTTCGTCCCGGAGGAGGGTTCATCTCTGGCTTTTGATATCAACCTGTGGAGGGAGGCGTTCCATTTACTCTTCAAGCTCCTGTCGTCGGAGCAACTGGTGATTGAAGAGTTTAGTCCACAGGTATACTCTACGTGTTTGTCATATCTACTCCCATTAACATGTACATTAGAAACGGCGGGCTGTGTGGCGCCTTGCTGGCGACATCAGAGGGGAAGGAGCCGCAATCCTGATACGACTATGGAGCTCTCTAGGTCGACCTCCAGAAGAGACTGTGGAGGGAGAACCTATTGCTCGCGCTGTAAGTCAACTGTCACTGAGTTGCTATGAGTGGTGTTGATGATCCCCCATAGAATTATCAAGTCACCCTCAACTCGCTAGTGTCTCACGTTGTGAACCTATGCTTGAGTATCCATGACCAGCTACGGTACAACGCGGTACAGATCCTCTTTGGGATGATCGTATCTGAGTATCAAGTCTCGGGACATTTTGACGACATCGAGAACGAGCTGATCAGGAAGCTCGATACCTTGTTCATGTCCGATAGTAAAGGAGACGATCTCTCTCGAGTTTTCTTCATTGCACAACTTCGACAGCATTTCGACGGACCAGAAGTCGACCCAGACCTTCGAGTCCGTGTTACGAATTTCCTCGACTCTGTTGATCTATTCCTCGAGCTTCTTCTCAGTGTACGGGACCTGCCCGAGGGTGAAGAGTTTGCGGATGATCGTGTTATGGCAACAGTATGTATTTTGGTTGACTCTCTGACGATAATCCTCACCAAAATATACAGCTCCGGCTCATGAACTTCATTCGACGGATTGGTCGTGATGAGATCTACATCAAATATGTCCACCAACTTGTGAATGTAAGAGCCGTATATTTCGCATTGGCCAGTCCCTATCTCATCATATTTCCGTCTCAGATGCACATTCAGTCACAGAACTGGGTGGAAGCAGCGCTAACATTGAAGCTTCATGCCGATCTGCATGAGTGGGATCTCAGTACTTTTGCTCCTCCAATGGAGGACCTCGGATTACCTCAGCAATCACAATTCCATCGGAAGGAGACGTTGTGTTTGTTGATCTTGGACTACCTCGGTGGGTGTTGTAGCTGCTCAGTGTGAAGTCTCTTCTCAACCCCCGATGATTAGGGAAGGGCAAGGCTTGGGAAAGTGCCATCGAGATCTGCAAGGACCTCGCCTACCAGCACTCCGCAGTCACATTCAACTAGTAAGTCCGCTTCTTGTTCTTAGGAACATGTCCTGACGTTACTCCGATCCAGCGCCCGTCTGGCGGAGATCCTCCGACACGAAGCCGCACTCCTCGAGCATATCATTTCGGACCAGCGGTACTATTCAGATTACTTCAGAGTGGCTTTCTACGGAAACTTCCCTGTTGCAATGCGAAACAAGCAGTTCATTGTACGTACAAGATACTATGGTGGCTTTGATGTCGCTGATTGTGTCATTCAGTATCGAGGGTTTGAATGGGAGAAGTTTGGCGCGTTCTGTGAACGGATGCTGAACAAGCACCCGGGTGCACAACTCCTCAAGACGACAGGCGATCCTCCTGTGGATATCCGTTTTGGGTCGGACCAATACGTGCAATGTACTGCTGTGAACCCTGAACCAGATCTTAAGTCCCCACTGTTTTCGAATCCGGATGTACCCCCACAGATCAAGGCATATTACGAGCACTGGTGAGACATTCCCTCCCAGTTCACGGATAGTAACCGATTGACACCTTTAAACTCTAGTGCTATCGATCAATTCAGTTACCAGCGACCATACAATAAACTCGGCCCTGATGGCTCGGAGGAGGTATGGGTTGAGAAGACTATTTTGACAACGGAAGACGTATTCCCCACTGTTCTTCGGCGTTCTGAGGTCACGGATGTAGTGGTACAGGAGTTTTCTCCTGTAGAAATCGCTCTGAAGGAGGTTCAGGAACGAACACAAAAGTTGGCCAGTTTAAATGAAAGATACGCCGCTCTTGTAAAGACATCGCAGAATTTCGCAACAACTCCGCTCTCGATGGAACTGAATCGAGCGGTGGATGCACCTCCTGGAACCGGGATAGCCATCTTCAGGCAGACCCTCCTGAGTCCCGACTATGTTGCGAGATTCCCGGATCGAGCGGAACAATTGGACGAGCTACGAGTCGCCATTGATGACCAGGTTTGTTTCTCATGCAGCCAATATACAACGAAGCTCTGTAATACTCACTTCTCTTCAGGTTCGCATTATTGACAGCTGTCTTCGCTTGCATGGTCAGCTATGCCCGCCCCAGATGGCCGCTTTCCATGGCACTCTTGAATCCTTCTTCCGCAAGAACTTCGCAGAGGAAATTCAACGTCTGGCCTTTGAACCTCAACCAGCCGATTTCCCGAGTGTACCTATCAGGACACCTGTCTATCACAGTCCATCTCAATCCCAGTATCAGCAATCGATACTAGAACGACTGTCAACTGACCGAGATCGTTCGGTGCCAGAGTCACCTTCCACAAGCCGCCCACAATTCAGTTCACCGCTTGACGTTGGTCATGGTATCCTTCCTGAAATTGGGCAAGGTCGCGCCGCACAAACACCCGGGGATGGTCACCCGTTGACCAAGCAGACTCCTTTACAAAGGCACCTCGCTCATCTAGCGCGCCACGGCTTCAACGGTGTCGCCTCGGGACCTCGGGATCACGGTGGAAGCGACTCCATCTCAGAGGGCTCTCCGCACGATTCGTACGTCAATGGCGGTGGAATCCCGAACCATGCCCAATCAGGACCGTCCATAACCGGGTCGACAATTGGAAGTATAGGAGGGTCGCTGCGGGGACGGATCTCGAAGTTTGGTAGCTTGAACTTCGGTCGCCGAGAAAGTTAGCCCCTAGACGGGAAAACAGCTATCGCTGACGTTTTTGATCTTTCGACATCTCTCACGTTTTGCTTAATTTTTTTTTGAGGTTCGGACTTTCTTTGTATCTGGAGCAATTAGTTATAATGTTGTACAGGTGTAGCTACTTCTATAATGTACGTCGGGCAGATCTTTCCCATAAACGGTCTGGAATCGTAAATTACAGCAATGGATACAGAAAAGGTATCATATCGCAAAGAAAGATCCAGTGGACGAGAGAGCGAATGTGGCACAAGTAACCACGATAATGATAAAATGGGAGGCTTCGAGCGCAACGCAAAGATGGTTGCGCTCGGACACAATTTAAATGAGTGGTAAAGTCGAAAGTCGAATATCGATACAAATTGTAATGAGAAGTAAGGTAGGATGTAGGAGTTATCATAAGGTACTTAGACGTAGTGCGAACCTTGGTCCTGGAAGGATGGCGAATATTGAACCGTGCTAAACGTCGAGAAATCATCATCGGTAGGCTGGAAAGTCTCCAGAGGGCATGCACGGTCGAGCGAAGAATGCCGGGATATGGGGATACTGCGGGACCGCGCGATTGCGGGGCTAAAGAATTGCATATCTCCAGGGGTTTCTCCAAAAGGCGAAACTGACCGAGGTGACGAAGAGACAGAGAGCGGTGGAGTTGTGGATGATGCGAAGGAATCTAGGGTGCTTGCGCGTGACATGTTCGGGGTGAGGTGGACATCAGGAAGGTGCGACGTGAATACGTTAGGAGGGAATGATTGGGTGTTGTAGAAGAAAGGGTTGGATGAGGGATTGTCGGCGTGATTTGTGGTAAAAGAAGGGATCAACATGGGACCCGTCTCTGAGGGCAACGTCGTTGGAAGCTCGCTCCCGTGGAAAGATGGTGACGACTCCGGACTATCCGAGGAATAGGTGTATAACGACTGCAAGAATTTATAAGGATTCAAGGCACCGAAGAGTCGTCATGATATACGCACATATTTAGAGATAATCTTGTCTAGAGCTTGTGGAAGGATATTCCAATCGAAAACCTTGACATCCTTCTCGATGTTACGAGGTTTAGGAGAGGGGAAGTCCATAATCTGCTGGAAGAAATCTTCCGATCCTGCGCGGTTCTTAGACACCGTCTTGGGTCGGAATCCTTCAAGGTTCCTCCGGATACGATTCTTCTCTTCGATCTCGAACGATTCACCAACCAGACTCTCGAGGAGGCAGATGATATCCACGGAGGTCACGTAGCATTTCCCCGTGTCTCGGCGATAGATGCAGGAGATAACTGAATCCCCTTCCGAATACTCTTCCTGTTTGATGCACCTGGAGGAGATCTTCAAGCAAAAATCTTCAAGCTTGCCAGAGAAGCGTACAAGTCGCCGACCGGTCTTCATTTCTTCCTTGTCCCATCCCACACAGACGGACTCAACAGGAGTGGTGAAGTCGAGGGTGACGCGATGGGATTCGGGAGACCCGCGTCCTGGACTGAGACGGCGCGTTCGCATCAAAGTTTGTTTCTTCTTAGAACGAGTGCTAACGGGTCTTGTCGAACGAGATCGAGGCATAGTTGGACGTGACGAAGGAGTGTGCGGCCGCGAGCTCGGGACCACAGTGAAACTCGATCGAGGGAGTGACAATGGTCGGGATGCTTGATCCACAAGAGTTCCCAGCGGTTCCGGATGAGGAACTGCGAGACCAGCCCGTTGGGAAGTGTTGTGTCTTGTGGTGCAGATGTATCTAGGGTGAGAGAATGAGCATATTTGTCGTAGCGTCTGAGATCGAAAGCTTACGGTCGGTATAGCAAAAGCTTCCAACAACGACGGAGTCCAGAAGAAATCCGTTTCCACTCAGAGCCTGGACAGAGAGGGGAACGGGCGTTGCAGGGCATGCAGAATCATCGGAGGGTGGTGCAAACGCCTGCAGTTCCCATGAATGGTTCTTGCTGGAGACTTGGCAAACTTTGGTTGTGAGTGCCTTCCGTCCCAAGACAAGTCGAAGGAAGGTTGTCTCATGAGCACGATGAAAGAATGTCAGGGAAATGGTAATGGGATTGCCAGTGAGACCTTCAAGCGCATTGTAGCCCGGAACACGGAAAAGCCCACGGGGAGATACGACGAGACCTTGGATGCTCGAGGGGTTAGAGGAAGTCCCCGACATTGTGTAAGGGGGATAAGCTGGGCACGGTATCAGTAACGTCAACTGAGATACATTTGATTACATACCGAGGCGTCCAGAGCGCCATTGGTGAGGATGCTGTGGAACTTGTGGATGGTGGTTGGGGTAGACTCCTGATTGAGCGTTCCGGTAGGCGGAAGACATGGCAAAAGGACCTTGAAGCATTTGCTGGTTCACAAAAATGAGGTCTCTCCTTATGTAGTGCGGGCGGCTCTTGAGGTACTCACCTTTGGCCGAACAATGTGCTCAGTCTCTGGGCACCACTCTAGATTTCGTGCGGGGGGATGATCCAGGACTATTGTGAAGAAGGTGTGGGAGGCGGTTGGGCCTCCTTGTAAAGGTCAAGAACAACGAACACAATGGAGAAGTGGCCGGTACCACAAGGAAGTATGACAGAAGAAAGTGTGGTGATCGAAAGGCTTTTGAGCGAAACAATAGGCGGTGGGTGGAAAGCCGGGACGGATGTGAAGCCGTATTTAACTTGAGGAAACCGGACCAAAACCAACTCCATACGTCGAGAATTTGAAGGTGATTAAGGTCGATCGCCTCGATCGGTTAGGGGGAGAGATGCCAGATTCAGATCTGGTTAGTCGTTCTCTTCCCCCATAAGGCTCCCGTCCCATTGGACCAAGACGAGGTGCCTACATACCATGCTAGCATTGGGGATATTAAATGAGGAGTCAGGATACGGAAGGTCTCATGAACCTCAAGAGAGGAGAGTCAGACCCTTTTGCGTGTCGAGCAATCAGACGTGGCATCCTGGGGTGGATTGCGGCAAAATCAAGCCTTTGAGATACCAAGGGAAACCCTCATGGTGTTATGGCCTTTCAGTAACACTCGAATGATGTTGGCCGAAACGAGTGATCCGAGTGGTGCAGATGGGAAGAGGTTGGGCATTGCACCGCCATCACGAGTTGAATAGATTTTCCACACGACCCTGCGCCACGAAAGGAACGCAAACTGCCTATGCGAAGAACGAAACGAGATCAAAAATCAGTTCAGAGCCGTGTTGGTTGCACCAGACCTTCGTTCATTTCCATATTTCCAACGACTTTGAAAGTGATGATCCAGGCTTGGATGGCAGGTATTATGCCATGAATGTGAAAGCGACTCACAGATATGGCTCTCCGAGGTCATTCAGGCTGCGGAGAAAGGGGACAATGAACGATATCGTCGTCCTCGTCCCCGATTTCTGAATAAGGGGTACACAAGGAGAAAAATACCGGCTTGGATGTTGTTCCACGATGGACCCCGATCACCATCTAGCCTTTGACAATAAATCGGGAAGGCTTAGCTAAACAGGGACGGACCAAATCCGAAGCCACTTTTGTTCCGAATTGGGCCCCAATTCAAGATGAACGTCATCCCCAGATTCAAACCGGCTCGGATGTCCAAGGAACGCAATGAAGAGAGATAGCATCAAAAATCAAGATACAGTATACACGTTACTTTTGCAAACACGTAGAGTGCCTGGCCTCCCAGGCATTCTCAGCCCATACCCGTGAAACAGGAGGAACGTATCCCTCAGGTGACAACACTCTTTCGCACACACCACACTGTTTGACGAACAAATCCTCGTAGGACGCTAGAAGCCGCTGGATGTACAAAAGGGATCTAGTCAGCTCTAAGAATACTTAATTGCATAGGGGAAGAGCACGGTTCCCGAAGACCGTCACGCACCACAATTAGCTGAAATGGAGCTTTAGGTTGGGCTTGCACGATCTTCGCGAGCTGCTGTGACAGCTTCTGGTACACTGAATAATCCGACTGAGAATGTGGCGGTTTCTGAATGAGGTATGGATAACGTATATTGTTCACTTGGGTGCCATGAAAAGGAAAGTCACTGATGGCGAACCTTCTCGCGTGGACCGAAAGCCGTGGCGCTCTCCACCATCAGGGTAGTGTCATTGGATAGGTGATCCAGAGTCAGGTAGATTGCCACTACATCGCGGATGATGAACCGGACTATCACTGGGGTATTGAGTACATCTCCGTTCCGTTTGCTTGCAGTGGAGAACCAGATATGTAATCGAGGTTTGTTGCTCCTATTGTAGTCCCGAATGAATTCTGTAAGACCTTCTAGCTTGAGAGCGGGTTCTATGCCATCCCACGTCGGAAATGGCAAGGCTGCGGTAGGTTGAAATGAAGTGAAAGGTTGAGGTGACTCTGGAGAAGGAGGCCTGCTATTCACAGATCGAGAGCGTGACGGATCAGGTTGGGTTACGTCGAGATGAACTGATACCCCTCATCACCCTACCAGTGTTTCAACGTATCGTGTCGTGTGTGCTTGAGTTCTAGCCCGGTCTTATCCTTTTGCTCGCTATCTCTTGCAGAAACAAGTGCTTCTTGAACAGCTTTTGAGCGAACCTTTTCCGTAAGCTCCTTCAATTGGTTCAGTCCGCCTTTCAGACGCGATGCAGGTTCGGATTGAATAGGTCCCGAGGGATCATCGGGAACGATTGACAAGAGTGATGGACCCCGGAGAAGAAGGGAGGGTGCTTGCCGGAGACTTTCGATTTGGTTGCTGAGCTCTGTTAGGGCTTGAATTCTTGTTTCCAGCAACGAGACATCTGAAGCGGAGGTGGTGGCAGAGTCCATAGCAGTGGGCGCTTCGATTTCCAAAAGTATACAAGTTTTGGCGCAATCACTCGCCCTAATGCGGCAGGTCAGTTGGTTCGCATCATATCATCGCCAAACTTCGACCCTGCGAACAACTCCCACCATCGACGTTAACAAACAGGCACGGCACTTTAGGCTATCTAGAAATGAGTTGATTGCGATGAGGATCATTGGCCTGGTAACTGCGACTGCGATCGCGGTTCTCACTACAGTCACCGAACCTTCGCCGAGGGTACGCTATCAACGTGGAAACGGGTTGCTCTTGACAGAAAGATGATTTATTCGTGGTGTCCAAAACATGAAGATACATGCGTTTAGCATGAATAACAGGTCCCGCAAACGTTTCGGGCATACCCAACCGCGACAGATTTACGTGCTCACTGTCAACTCCGAATTTGCACCATGCGACTGATCTTCGTCCTGATGTAGGCTGATGTGTGCCTCACCATTTACCTTAGTTTTCTCCTCCATGCGGCGAGCAATCATATTTTTCCACGTCGGGCATCACCTCGATCGAGGTCATAACTCTCAGGCTAGAATCCTGACGACCTGATGAAGCCCCCTTCCTGATCTTCAAATTCTCAATGTGTAACAAGTGCGTCCCACCAGCATCCACCAGGCAAAGGACCCAGAGCGGAGGGGCAGAGATAGGTCAAAATGTGTCGAGTACTATTCAATTCATGTCGATTGCGCTCCTCACTCGTCCCACTCGAACTCCGAAGGGACAAACAAGTTAACTTACGCAGCGATCATGCATAGATAAGCCAACCATCAGGGCGGGTATTCTGCGGTCGACTACCATCTCCTTGAGGAGGTTTGTCGCGCAACCTCATCCAATATATCATACGATAGCAGCGGAAGGAAAGCACGTATGAAGCGGAAGTTTGATGTATGATGATTTTATCCAGCATGGAACGAGGTGGAAGAAATCGCGTCTCCTCGGCCACGTGTGGTGATCCGGAAACACTGCCATGAAATGCTTGATGAAATAAATGGTGGGTAAAAATGGTACAATGGGGATTTACCGAAAGTGTGGTCTCCAGAGGGGAAATGGACTGGAAATGGACCCTGAGGAGTGCCTGAGAACCGCGACACTTCGAGCCGTTCATTGATGGAGTAATGAGATGAATGGGTCCAGAAACTCACCTCCCGTCAACACAGAATGTTAGCTATAAGTGTCCATGTTGTACCTATTCGAGTGTATTTTTTGGGACAGAATCTCCGTGGTCGACATGAAGAGTGTTCTGGACAATACACGTAAGCCCTCTTATCGACTCCCCGAAACGACTCTGCTGACAAGCCCAATCAAGGAGATTGTTTGGTGCAACACTGAGGTTGTTGCGAGCAGAGGCAACTACTTGCGAGGTGATATCACTATGTTCGGAAGACATCAAGGTAAGGACAAAGCTAGGTCGTCTGGAGGGCCTGAGGAGCAGCAATTGCTACTCTAGGATGTCAGGCAACATTGAACACCCCATACTGATCGCTGGAGGTTGATCAGTACGGGAGGCATCCTTCACACTTACATGTTGCGATTGAATTTCGTCAAAACGGGGAATAGTCAAGGCCGACTCTGAGTGTCTGGACCCGATAAGCTTGATTCCCCACACGGTTTCGGGCCAGTGAAAAGGCAACAATGTTTTTTTTCTCGACTCCCTGTCGGTAAGTTAAAAGACCACCGTTTTGTATGGAAATTGCTCAGACAGTCAGTACAAAGGCAGTCGACCCATGGGCCATGGATGGATTTCGATAGTTTGGACTGGCGTAGAGTGAATTGAGTTCAACCAACCGACCAACCATACCCGTCGTTTGCGATTGAAGGACGCGTCGTCTGTCGCAAAAAGAGGGTTAGTCGGAAATGAATGAAATCTGTCAAATGAGTCACGAAAGAGAAAAACCTGCTTCAGGTACAGTATTAGAAGACCTTAACGGTGCCGGACCCATGACCTTAGGGGAAATCCGACATAACTTGAACTGCCTTTGTCTTTTTTCGTGATTGCCAGCGTCGACCCGGGCAGGAGCGGGTGGACGCAATTGCAAAACCGGGAGGGGAGCAAAAGTCGGGTGGGGTCTCGTTTTCAGAATGATTTTAATTGTCTGACGATCTAGGTTTTCAAGTGTGTGAAGGTAAGGGCAGATAAGTCAAGTAAGCTTTAAGAGTTATCGAGAGTAATTGAATATTTGTCAGCGCCTGTAATTTTGCCGGGACAACGCGTTTTGTTTTCTGGCAGTTGCATTGAGATCACCCTTGACCGTGACTGTCTTCACTCTAGTTTTAGCTTCGGCACATCTCTTTTCTTTGCTTGTGAGTATCCCCCCCTTCTTTTGTGCTGGAATATCTCAGACATTCTGTCTTGTAGTTTCATCTGGCATCTCCGGTGTCGAGGTTTCCCAAGTCGCCTTGTATGATCGCTCGCCTTGGGAAGGATGGGTTGGTGGCACGGTGTGTCCACTTGTTTGCTCTTTTCGTCATGCAATTGTTCAAATTTTGGTTCACAGCCTGTCAGTAACGCGGAATGGGACGAAGACATTCTACAGAGCCAGGACATTAGACCGCTCACGATCACTGCTCTTGGTCCCACTTGCAAACTCACCAACATGTACAACTCTCGTCCCACACCTCCACTCGCAGTCATGTAGTTTCTCTACATCTTCCCCTCGGTTCACCCAGAAGTCCGTATCAGATGTGAAGCAAGAAGGCGTCCCCCCTTCCCCTCCACCACTCAAGAAGCACAAGGTGGAGCTTCGGCCAGCTCCTATGAAGACACCCAAGCCTCAGGTACTGGCTGGTCCTCCTCCCGTCCAAGCTGTCTCTCCACATCCGACGGTTATTGAATCCCAGAGTAGCAAAACCGACGAAGCGTCGACCGCCAGTAGTGCAGAAAAGCCGGAATCCATCAAGGACACAAACAAGCGGGATCTCGAAGTAGCTTCCCAACACGGTATCCTTGCACCCCCACCCGAGGGGTCGTCCCGCTTTTACAAGCTGTTCCACCAGGCGAAGGAACTTTTCGTAAGTAACATTTGTAATGGTAATGTGGACCTTACTCAAAAGGTGTATAGAAATTCTACTACCGGGGTCTGAAACTCATTAACACGAATAGACTTCGAGTGAATGAAATGACCCGGAGAGTGAAGGCAGGTGGACCGCCATTGACACGCTGGGAGACTCGATTCATTCAGACTTACCGCGCCGATGCATTGAAGTACGTCCCCCATATTTTGAAGGAGCTCCTTATCTCACGTTAGGATGCTAGGTTGATACCTTTTGCGTTGATAATCATCGTGATAGAAGAGATTCTACCCCTTGTTGTTCTGTACACTCCGTTCCTTCTCCCGTCGACGTGTATTCTTCCCTCACAGAAGGAGCGGATCGACGGCAAGAAGCGGGGGAAGCAGCAAGGATATGCCCTCACTATGCACTCGGTCTTTGAAGAGATCTTCCAGAAAGGTCAATCGGATCCTTCACTATCTGTTCAGAGTCTTCTCGAAGGGCCAGGTCTCACCTCGATGAGCGGGTATGTACAAGCCTTGGTTACTGACTGAGAGTGCCCCCTTAACGTTGTTTTCTCGATATCATAGCCTGCTCGGGATTCCTACATGGGGACCGTCAGCCCTCGTGCGGTATAGGTTCAACAAGCATCTTACCTCTGTACGTGCAGACGACGCACTCCTCATCAAGGAAGACATGGGTGCTTCCTTGACAAGGTCGGAGCTGAGGGAAGCGTTAGAGGAACGTGGATTGTACGTCTCCTTGAGTCATGTTCTGTCTAACTTTGCATTCTGACAAAACAACCCCGTCTGATAGGCTGACGGAGGGTTTCACTATCAAGCAATGGCAATCACGTTTGAGGTGGTGGCTCTCCCATGTTCAATCTGCGGAGACAGCGGAGAATGCTGATCCTGTCCGAGAACGTATTATGCTGGTCTCTAGAGGTGCCACGGGGCGATTTTGAACTATAGATAGATTACAGTGCCTGCATTACTATACCGCTGGAAGATAATTTCTTGTAATGTGATCTCACCCATCTCTCGTTAACTGGCACCCCACCTGTGCGCTATCTCAGCTGCAGCTGCCGTTCCCACTCGGAACATACTGTACGCACTGCGTCTGTGGAGTCATGATGAGCGATATCCAAGATAATCGTTCAATCTTCATAAGCTACGTACCCATCGTGTCGTAATCGAATGTTTTTTTTCCGCCGGAAGGCACAGCCAGCTCGGGCGAATATTGCCTATGATCCACCCACGGTGGTGAGAAAAAACATCCTCGGACACTGAAGTCAAGTGAGTTTCAATGTTCAGATACTGGGTGGAGATCTCAATTGAAGTCAATTCTAATGAACAGTTTGTGCCTCCATCAGATCCTCTTCCTCTTCGCCACAAATCTGATTAATCTTCGGAGATTATGACCTCGAAATGGAACGTCGATACAGGGCCGTTGCTACAATGGAGTACTACTGTACAAAAAGGGCGTATTGCCATGGGCGGCGGAGAAATGGAGATGACAATCTTTACAACACGGAGAAAAAAACTCTACGGAAAATCACGAAAGGCGACTGCGGATATAGGCCAATGACTCCCAATTGCTATTCTTCCACGGTGTGAGCATGACAGCTTTTTGCACCAAACGTAACGCCGCATCACCCTGCTGACTTTGATGGGCTAGTGCGATAGAACGAAGGCTGAGCGAGTCCCGAGATTGACCGAGATCAGGGTCAACGATGGAGTTTGCAAGCAGTGCTTGGGTGGCATTGCTCTGCCTTTGCTGAAAAGTGAGTGTAGCCAGCTGTGTACGTCCTTGGAGATTTGAGGGTTCAAGTGACACGACCTTCTGGACCACAGAAAGAGCTTGTTTCACGTCACCCTGGTGAGAGCGTTAGGGTCATGTTTCATAAATGTCGGGACAGCTTACTTGAGCAAGGGAGTGTTGAGCGAGCAGATACGTGACCTCTCCTTGAGGGTCCCGAAGACGACGTTCCTCTAATGGTAACGCCAGAACTTCCGACAGGGCGGCATCGATGAGGCTGTCGTCTTCTGTCAGAATGCCCATACCTGCTAAGGTATTAATGGCAAGTAGATTTTCCGGATCTGTCTCAATGCTGTGAAAGTGGTGAGTACACAGGATGATGCGTGAGTCCGGACGCCACACCTTTCTAGCAGCTGTGCCTTTGCAGATTCCCTCCCGTCCTCTGAACCAATTGCCCATAATGTCTGCGCTAAAATGACCACCACGTGTCCTCGGACGACAGGGTTGTCGACGGAAGTCGTCATGGCAGCTTGGAGTTGTTCTAACGCCTCATCCAATGCTCCAAGTTTGAAATGTGCTAGACCGGAGCCAAGCTGTGCTTGTGACAGCAGAGCAAGGGTCGACGGGGCATCCGTTTGTTCGGGTAGAAGACCAAGAGCGAGTTGAAAGGATTCCAACGCAGCTTCATAGTCCTCTAAAGATACATTGAGGCGGGCAAGATTCAAATGGGCAATAGTATACTGCCTCTCGATAACCGGATCTTCGCTTTCTTCGTACGCAGCTTCAAGGATGGCGATGGCACTCTGGATCGACCCTATCGCAAGTTCAGCCTGTCCGATTGCTTCACAAACCAGAGCAAACAGATGAAGGGCTGATGCATCCTGAGGTCGTTGTTTGCAATACCGATCGAGGACAAAGAAGGCCGGGTATAGAGTGTCGGCTGTATTTCGACCTCGATCTGAAGCGCCCGTGAAAAGCCTTTTGGCAAACAAGACGTCTCCTTCGAGCTACAACGGGCGTGTGAAACAGAGGAACGTGTGATAAATGCTCGACCTACCACCGGTGAGGGAAGGTTCACCGCATGCTCGAACAATGCCCGAGCTTCTGGTTCGTGCCCATTTGCAGCAGCTACTAAGCCTTGCCCTACCCACGCAAGTGCGAAATCGGGGTTAAGAACCTGCGCTTTGTACAGGGCTTCGTTGGCGAGGTCTACGTCCTGATGATACAAATAGAATAACCCTAGATTTGTCCAAGTCACAACGTTCTGAAACAAAGAAAATCAGAATTGACAGTGTGATATACAAGTCGTAAGTAACATGCCTTAGAATCAATTTCCAAAGCCTTGATAAAGGCGTGCTGTGCAGACTTGGGTTTGGAGACACTAAGAAGGCTACCTAAAACATTCCAATAGATGTCATTAGCGTAATCCAAACTTATGGCCTCTTTCACGCATTGTATCGCCGTCCCTTCAATACGCTCCTTTTCGTCGTTGGCAGATGGCCGCCTTGAATAGACACCCAAGGCGGTGGAAAGATCATAGTATGAGCTCGCGCTTACAGTGTCCTCCGTGGACTCTGTAGCCGCAAGAGAAAGCCGTAGATCGAAAGAGGCGATGCAAGCCTCCAGGGTCGTGAGGGACAATCTATCTGTTGACGTATCCTGAAGCGATTGGATAGTGATGATCCCCGACAGGCGCTCTGAGACCTGTTGGAAGTGAAGGACCACTTCCTGAAGTGTTGTAAGGACCCTCCGCTCATCGGAGAATACTTGGAGTTGCGATAGGTGGAAAAGGGCATCTCCAATGAGCTTCCATACGATATGACGGAAACCAGGACTTGCGTCCAGGAGCCGAAGTGCAACTCGAATGCCTGTTGTAAATGAATCTTCCGCGCGTGTTGTAAACGCGGTCGCGAGCTCGCGACATCCAAGATCGAGGTAGGTTTGACTAAGCGACATGAGGACCCTGAGCTCAGCTGGTTTGGCGACAAGGATCTCTTCAAAGACGCGGATCGCATCAGTAAGTTGCCCCACTTGTCGTTGGACTTCTCCGATGAAGTAGGAACAAATCCAATCTTCTGGGTCCAGCTCCTGCGCCCTTGTCAAAGCCTTGATAGCAGCAGCATATCTGCCTGCCTTCAAGTAGGCTTCTCCCAGTCGCAGCCAAGACAGCTGATCATCAACTTCGGTCCTCAACGCAATCTGAAGGGCTTCTATGGCTTCGGGATACCGTTGACGATTCTTGAGAGTAATTTCAGTGGCGTCCACGGAACAAATTCACTAAGCGCCTCACCAGTTCCACCACTCCGATAGCTTTCCACGCCCAAGCGTTTAGCGGAAGGTACCTTGCAGCATCAGAAGCAGTCCCTAGACCGCCTTCTCCCTCAATTGTCCGTCTCGAAACCACTTCTACCAAGTCCCATTCCCGTTCCTCAGCAAACCCTTCTGCGAGCCTTCTTGCTGCTTCCGCCTCACGCGGATCAAGCTCAAAGGCCTTCTGAAAGCATTTGGAGGCACGTTTGGGATCCGGCGGAGACGTAAAGTCGGCGTAATAAATTCCGAGCGATGTGAAAGCAGGAGCATATGTGTTCGACCGCTTTAGGGCCGTGATGAAGTATTGGTAGGCTTCCTCACGGGAGCTTGCTGCGAGATCAAATCAGTCACTACCACCGGCTGGGTTCTGCTGCAAGTTTGCGACTCACCTCCCATTTTCCAATACGCCTGTCCCAATCGCCACCAGCACCGAGCTTGATCGGCTTCTCGTTCTTCTAGTTGATCTAGGGTTTCCAGAACAGATCTCAAGGTATTGGACCCTCTTTCTGGATCGCCGGCTTGGGAAAGACACCAGGCGGATTCCTCCTTGGCGCGGATACCATCGTTCAAATCCTCAGGAATAAGCTCAGCTACTCTGGCAAACACAGCGGACGAGTCATTCCATTTGAGAGAGGCCTGTAGAATATAGGCACGGCCCATGAGGCATCTGATGTTATCAGGATCATCATTAAGCACATCATTGATGATGCCCAACGCCCGAACATGATGTTTTGGAGGGAAATAATGAACGAGAGAACAGGCCAACGTAACATTGAGAGCCCTGCTGGTACTGATCCAAGGGTATGTCAGTACATGATAAAGGACACCATAGGACCACGCTACTTTGTCAATAAACTGCCGTAGTCATTTTGGTGACGGCGAACAAGCTCCAAGCCGCTCTCTGCGGCCTTAATCGCGCTTTCGGGGTCGGCTTCCTGTTCGTACAAGTCTGCCACGATGCGGTGAGCGATGACCGAATGGGGTAGGTCGTTGAATGCGTCCTGTGTATATGGTTTACAGCATTTACGGGACGAAGAATGGAAAATTACCCACAATCATCATATCGGGATAGTTATCTTCCGGACTTGAATGACTCTGTCCGGTGGAATCCTCTTCGCACCCAAGTATTGAGACACTTTGATAACCAAAGTAGCCTCTCAAGAGGGAACCCAAAGACGCATTTGGAAATAGTTCTAGATATTTCTGCAAAGTTTTGGTATCGTAATCCTCTAAGTAATGAAATCAACGTTGTGAACAAGAAGTGGAATCCCCACGGAAAGTACCGACCGATAGAGTGCACATCCGCAGACTCGATGTATATGTTCCATGCTAGCTCGTCGGGTATTCCGATGAGTACCATTCCGTCAACCTGTTCCCTGAGTTGGGACGCAATCAAGCCTTTCTGAGACGACAATTCCCCCGATGTTGGTAGCGTGAACAAGTATTCTTGTCTCCGCCGAAGGAGTCTTGATTCGATTTGCCGGCGATGTTCATCGGAAGTGTTAGGATGATTCAGTATCTCTTCATACAAGCTTGGAAGCTGCGCGAATGGATCCGGAATTTAGATGACTCCAGCTCGAAGGGATATTCCGATGCTTACTGGTGAGGCACCCCATACTTCTCTGCCTACTTCCTTCTTCAGCTGTTCAGGGCCAGATGCTCCAAGGCGTAGTCGGCGCTTTTCAAGCTCACGCTTAATGGTTTCGGTCTCTTCGGCTTCATGAAGACGAACAATTTCGTCAAGCACCGGCAAAGAGTCTTGAATAACCCGCTGTATCTCTGATACCGTCGATGACTCCGGGTTTGTAGGATCAAGCGGGGGAAGACCAGAGAGCGTCGTGTAGAGCTTCGAATTCGGCAGGAGAAGGTTGAGCGCCTCGGCCAGCTACCAATAGGTTTGTTTCCATTGACTCATTGGTCTCATTTACTACCGTGATGGGTATTGAGACGGTACCTGTATGCGAGAACCTCGTGTTCGGTAGAATCCAATAAACTTTTGCAGAACCTCTGCACACTTTACGGCGTCACCACTAGATCAGGTACTCCCATGTTATAGATTATATCTTGCAAGAAAATCGGGTACCTACGCTTGAGCGTGGATGGTCATCAGCCGATCCAGTGACGCGGGGTAGTTCGTCTGGTCCTGGGTTTTCTCATAAAGCCTTGTAATTCCCTGATATAGTGTTAGAGACATTGATTACCACAAATAACTGTTTTCACCTGCCAAGCTAATGGATGGTCAGGGCTTGCGTCGATTGCTCTCCGATATGCCTGGTAAGAGATTGAATACAGGCGTTAAGAGCAAGTGGGAGCCTCGTTACTTGCTCGCTTTGTTCTCTTTCATCAAGTTCAAAAAGAGCCAAACCTAGGAAGACGTTTCTGAACTCGATTTAAGTCATAAAGAATCTCCCCAAGTAGACTTCACACGTACGCATTATAATTTTCTGGCTCGTATTCTAGAGCAGTTGAAGCGGCGTCCTTCGCGGTTTTGAAATCTTTCTTCGATATGGCTTCTCGTGCAGCTTTCAGTTTTGATTTCACAAAGGCAGACATATCTCTCTATAGGGAGAAAACAGGATGATGAACGTGCCACGAAAGGCTCTTTGCACGATCTCAAGAGTTACTGAACCCGCTGTAGACCTTGGTGGGACCGAAGAGGGCCCAGGCGTTCAATATTTATCTTTCTTATGTAAGATCAACATGTGATCGTTTTCCACGTGCTCATGCTCGGATTTAATTCGAACGCGTCGCGTTAGGTTGGTGATCGATCACTTTGGATTCTCGGAAGCACTAATACTGCATGAGTGTTCAATGTTAGTAGCAGAGAGAGAAACAAGTCGTGTAAGGTAGAGGAGACACACTACATAGAAAACAGAAACACACGCGACAATCAAGAGATACATATTAAATCTAACCCAAAATCTCATGCACGTTTAATTTGAGCCCTCGCTCACCTCGCCCTCTTCTTTATCAACTTTCTCTCCGGGTTCCACAGATTCTCCTTCAATACTCCGGATGACTGTACCATTTGGTTCCCCTGCCTTAGTTGTGGGGTTGGTTTCTGGTTTGGATTGTTCGGCGTTTTCCGCTGTCATTGGAGTTTCGGGAACACTATCCGGCGGATGGTCTTCGTCCATAGCGTCGTCCGGCTCCGCTTCATCGCCGCCCTTCTGTGGGGTAGGTTCCTGAGAGTCTTCCTCCGTTTGCGCTTTAGTAGCCTTTGCATTCGCCGCACGAGTAACTCGCGTATTAGTTGCAATGGACACGGAAACCGAGGTACTCGTTGTTTCGCTCGCGCTTGAACCCCTGCGTCTCCGAGTATTTCTCGGTCGCCTCGCTCGGGTATTCGGTCTCGGCTCTGGGACTTCAGGAGTATCTTGGTGAGAGTCATTGACTTCTTGTGCATCATGCGCGGTAGCACCTTCTGCACTGGGGTCTGCAGCGACCGCGGGTCCAGAGAGCGGGGATGTAATGGCAGCGACACCACGTGGGTTTCGGGTTCTTCGAGGAGGCTGGGGGTAGGTGCCATCACCATCATCCTGATCCTTCCTCCTTCTCTTTCCGCCTGCGCCACCTGCACCCGCCCTCCTTTTTCTAGGGCTAGGATTTGCTCGGGTATCCCCCTGGTCTTGTCCAGGGGTTGCGCCATTGACCGTCGATCCCTCTCCATCATCTCGATCTCGAACTTTTGCTGCAGGACGTCGAGAACGACCAGTCGCACGTCGACCTGCTTCTGTATCATCGATAGGCGTGTCATTATCGTCGATAGTGACGGAACTGGGGTGCCCGAACACACTCGGATCAAGTTCAGGAAGAGAGAGCGCTAAAGCTCCATGCGGGTGGTAGAGAGGGAGGGGGGGTTGCTTTGCGCGTAGAGTACTGCTGCCTCGAAAACTCGAAATAGAATATGAAATGTCTGTGGTTGTCGTTTTCTGTGAGCTTGGAGTAGATGGACTTTGCATCTTGTCTGGTAGCACATGAGCACACGAAAAGAAAAGCGCAATATATAATGAGTGCTAACCTTCCTTACGAGATACGGCATTGTCGTGCACCGAGGGTGATTTGTAGGTGACAATTGGCTTTCTACGGGAGGAAGGTGGGGATTTTATGGATTGGTGGGATATAGACAACGAGATATGAGACTTCTTTCTCATGTGAGCCGACGTTGACGCGACTGGGATGGTGACAGGGTATCTCGAGCCAACGACTGTAGTGGCATGAGGGTCCATTGTTGATGGATGAGATGATGAGGAAGGGGTTGTTCTGAGCGGGATGAGGACACGAGATGATGGTCGGTTTGAACTTGCGGCGAGAACGAGGGGCGGCGTCGAGTGTGGGCGAGGGATCCGTTGAGCCTGAGTATGATGCCTGAGAGGGGAGAAAGTGGCCCGAATAATGCGAGATCATCGAGCCACGTGGTTATCTTATCTCGTTCACACCGGTCTTCATTCCGGCATCTTTCATTGGTGCAAGTAACTTACTTTCACTCGACTCCTGCAGTAATGATCAAACCCCAATTCGCGCATCTCAACCAAACTGCCCAGAACCTGGTGCCAGTCTCGTCGATACTGTAATAATGTCTTATACAACATTTCCGAAAACCAGGTCTAGTGCGATGGGAACTCAGAAGTTTGAAAATTGGACGACATCATATTTGGGGATGGGATGGACAAAATGGAAAACTGTGGACATTCCAAAGATTTGCGTAGTGACGCCACTACCAGCATTGTGTTATTCAGCGCCTTTGTCCCAAATATTTCAGTTCCGTAACGTCCGGGAGATGTCACAGGAGAGGAAATAAGCTCTACTTGGGTTTCGAGATTCCGCCAACTGTATTCGATTTCAATGAAGTTAGTCTGAGCAAACATTACAGATACTATTATTGTGGGGAAGATAACAAAGGAAATCCCAAGGGTGTGCTAACGTTTGGAAAAATGAGGTCTACTCACCCTGAATACACCAGCTACAAGGGCGACCCGCGAGAGGAGGGCCAACGTTTTCTCAAGGAAGTACATGTTTCATAGGATCGGGATTGCACGGTACGCTGCGGAAAGGACCCTCTGCTGGCAAAGGAAGGCGTCGAAGACATACGGAGCAGCTGATATACCGCACATCCTAGGATCCCCTTGTGTAGCAACAGAGGGCGGAAGGGTACGGGGCGCATCTCGGAAGGCGAAGTACGGGCCTCTTTGTGTAATACTAGGGTCACTTAGTGTTGAAACGAGGACTTAGCAATGAACTCTCACCAGCATGGCACCTCGGGATGGCGGTAATTGACATCGAAAGTCTTGAGCGCAATAAGCTACATCCGTTGCGATGGGACAGACAAGGGCGCCCAGATACTTGGGAGGAGTTATCCTAGTGGCAAGGAAGATTATAACTCAGATGACAATGGACCAGTGACATGCCGCCGGATTTTGTGGTGGTGATGCACCGCCTTGAATATTAATCGAGGTCCGTGATACTACATGTAACTTGTTACACATTTCGTGCTGTATACGGAAACAACGTGTTGGACACGAGGCGACCCACCAAACGAATCGTCTTCGTGTCACAAAGGTGGGCAAGTTGTCGACCTTGACAAGTAGTCCGAAGCGTTCGGTCCTAGGGAGGACAAATACAGCTCTGCGGACACCGACGCGGGAAGTTCTAGAAAAAAAGGGCAAATTTCTTGATCAGCTCAATCAGTGCAGGACTCACTGCCATCCGCATCATCGTGTAATAGCGTCACATCTACGAATCGGATAAGGTCAAAAAGTGGGACACCGCGCGCAGTTTGAGAGACCGGTCCACCAATTCTAAGAAGCGGGCCATGGTCAAAGCCTTATGAGGAATGGAAACGCGCGCAAGTTTCTTTCCAATGGAAGATCTGAGCGAAGAGCAATTAATATCGACTGGAGAGAGAGACTTTTCCAGGACCCTGGAAAATACCCTATATAGGCCGGTACGAAAATCGGACACGAGTGGTCAAAATCCGGCCGTAGGCCGGATGATTTTTCGGACATGAGCACCCAAAATAGGCACCGAACCCTCTCTTTTTATCGGACATGAGGGGGTCTGTGGCTCAAGGCCGGACCAAAAATCGGACATGCCCAGATAGTACCAAGGTCGGAATGGTACTAATTATAGTCCATATCTAGTAATACTTGTATCCGAGTTCTGACGCAAAACTGGAATCGCTACACACAACAATTCATACGAAACCCCACCTCTCTTGTTTCGGCCATAGCGTGGTCGAAACACAGCGATTTTAGATTGTCGGGGAGTGATACAAAGCTATTTACAATGCTTACAGGTAACACAACAAACTTGAATCATTGGCACTCAGACGGTAGGGGAGAAGAAAAAGAGGAGTGGGAAGCCGAAAGGGAAGGGAGAGGTGGCACCTTGAGACCAACAGTAGGGCTATTCTGCACGGTTTTTTGATCACCTGCACTGTTGACCAACATTGATCTTCGCTGTGCATGAGAAATGTTTGTTTCTGCAGTTTCCAGTCTCCTCTTAGTCTAGTTGTGGAGAAAATCAAGCGATACCTGCGGAAATGGAGCTTCACCATGCCTCTATGAAAATCGGACATCTGGCCCCTCCAGATGGTGAGGCCGGTTCGAAAATCGGACATCCGGGAGGTCACGTGTTCAATAAGCGCCGGACATGAGGCTCAGATTTTCAAACCGGCCTATATAGGGTATTATCCAGGGTCCTACTTTTCCCTGTGTAAAAGCGGTGATTCGTCAATTTTACCGCCATCTGATCTGACTAATCCTATCGAATGCAGGTCAAATTTCTAAATCAGGCAGCCGTCCTAGTTGAAGCAGCTAGCTCCGAGTCAATATCCGGACCCAAGTATCCTCTTGCCCGACGACTGCGAACGAGTATCTCATCTCTGACTCGGTTCCTAAGGATTGATGTGGAAAAACGCACACCATATATTGTGACTCAGGGTAAATTTGACCACAGCGCCCTCTGCATACTGAGAAACTTACACCATAACAATGTCATTATAGTATATTTCTATGGCGTTGATATGAACGTGGCGTGTGTCGAAACAGACTAAGCTATGTCAATCTAGCCATGTCCTGCCAACTATGGCATCTCCCGATGAATCTTCGTATCCTTCCAGAAACCAAAGCCTCATCTACATGCTGGAATGGATATGTTTGAGCTGCTCCCCGGGACACCTTTCCACACTGCCCAAGGGGCTCCAGAATCTGATATGTGTGTTCCATCCTATTAGATACGCTACCGGAACCGCTATAGCTGCTTGTTTACCGTATTTGTATGTCTACTTTGGGAGTCATTATTCCTGGGAGTTGGTGACCTCTGAGACCGCTACGGGCTGAGGTCGAGATAGTATAAAGCAGGGCCTCCACGACATATCCTCCCTTCACAACAATCACCCATTTCATACATCTCATACTCTCGACTCGACTTCATTACTACTTCCGTAACATCACCTTTTCATTCTAAAACGCAAAACGCAATGGCCGATCGTGCGTCGTACTTTGAAATTGCTTTACCGGGGTTTGGGATATAACTGACTTCGCACGATAGACTACAGAATGCACCTCAATAACTTCCTCCAGTCCCGTGGAATGGCAAATCAGCTCACATGGAACGTGAGCTCCGATGGTCCTCCTCACAACGCCATGTGGCGAGCGGTCGCGTTCGGTATGTGCCGTTTGTTTAGGAAGTTATCCTCGCAGTTGACAATTTCATCGTTCAGTGCGGGGGTCCAATATGGCGACGCCTACTCCAGGACTCGAAATGCTGCCTGCGAAGAAGCTGCACGACAAGCCTTAGCTACTCTCCAGAGCAGATAGACTGCTGACATTGTTTTCCGAGCCAAAACAAGTCAGGCACCCAGGCCCCTCCCCTACTGACAGATCCACAATGGACGCTGTAGCAATTATGACCTCGACCTTCTACTTACCTTGTTTGTTTTCCTATGCCATGTATCACTAGTATAGTCTCTATGTTCTGCTTACTGGACATTTCGTTTCTATGGACACTTTTCGTCGCCTACCTTGTCTCCACCGTCTCTGTTTACTTGATATTCCATTCTCAAACCCTGACTATATCCTCATTCCACCTAGAGCGAAGAGATCCGCAGAGGAAACAAGCAGTGTCATTTTATTTCAAGGTAATGTATGCCATCGAAGGTATAAAAAAAGAGCGTCTAAGGATCCTCATCGGTTCCTTGTAATCTTCTTAGATAATTCACAAAGTCCATAATGAACTTGACCTGTTCAAAAGTCTCCACCGCTTTGGGACTCCGCTGCCTTCTCACCACCGATAGCGACCTTTCGACCAAGTGCAAAGTATCCCTTCTAACACCGTGAGCGTCACCGACATGAGAACCAGGGTCCAGAGTCTGTTCGGGTGATGTGAGATGCTCGTGGCCAGGCTCCGTGTCGAGCCAACCACATAAACCGAGCTTAATAACCCAGCAACACGCGAAGAGGCCAGCGCGCCCAACACCTCCCCGACAATGGACGAGAACATGCATCCCTTTTAAGGTGTACGTCTCAATGAGTCGCGTGAGATGCGAGTCTAGAACCTGAGCATCAAGGGGTGCGAGGCCCTCAGGTGTCGGTATGCTGAAGAAGGTGCATGTGTGAGTGAGGAATTCGATATGGGTGAAGTGTATACTAACCGCAGGATGTCTAAGCCAGCTTCCTCAGCGATATGGGAATATTGAGGCCAGGGTGCCCCAAGAAATTCCAACTCTTCGTCATCCAGGAAGCTAGACACGTATTCGCCGATCAGGGGGAGGGCTTCGCGATAAGGAAAAGTATCATACCAAACGATACACCGAACGCCAGAGCCCCTGATTCGTCGGAGGTCCAGAACCAGATCTCTACAAACAGCACTTCTCCCTCTGTTAGGACCGTCGAGCCGAACTGAAATTAATGGTAAACAAATTGTGGAAATCGAGCCCATTAAATTCACCTTTCTTTCCGGGGCACGAGGAGAGAAACAGATTGCCTAGCATCAAGTTCTCATCTGATTCCAGGGTGGACTCTGGGTGTGTCTGGTCTCCGTTGACCTGCTGCGAGAAGACTTGCGGGGACGGCGCCGGAAACTCTAGTGAAAACGAAGGCTCGGAGGCTCTAGAGAGAGCCCAGTTCAGAATGGTACAGACCGCTGTCGTAAAAAACTCACCGGTCAGAAACAGAATTGTGCACATGTTGAGGTTCTGATGGTTGAGCTTTCAGGTCTGTTCCTGGAATTGACGCTCCGGAAGCAGTCCGCTTCGATCCCGGTCTCCATCCTTTGAAGCTTGTGCTTCGTGAGACCTTCTGTGGTTGACCTAGGAGAAGAGCAAATTAGTTGGTGCAACATCAGAAGGATGGGTAGGGAAGCACAGACTCGGAGTGGCATTTGCGGATTTTGGCACATAAGCCTTCACACTTTTGGTGACATCAGGGTGAGAAGATCCGATTGCTTTGCGCCAGAAGGCTTGTGACCATAACAAATTGACAAAGCCCGGGGGTTTTGTGAGATGGAAGGGCACTCGTGGGTTTGTCGATGTAATTGGGCGGAGGTTGACAGGCGCGGAGGCACAATTAGGTTTCGCTGACGGTATATTGACTTTGAGGGGGTGCTGTGAGACTAGGATGTGGAGGTAAAGTGAAGGTGGCACGTCAAATACTACAGGCAGATGGTCCCTAGACCTGCTGAGATGCGAAACCACTAATTGCAACACTTCTGGGGGTATAATTGCCGAGAGACTACCCTCGGTGTGAGATATGGACGTCGAACATTTGCGGGAAAAGACGTAACTGACATGATTGGATGCGTCTCTGATGTCTTCACTCGGCAGTCCGACGGCAGAGTTGGTGTGGCTCTATTCTCTATTGTTAGAGGCGAAGACATGGCATTGAGCAGGTCCTCCTGCATGTCCCTCGACGATGCTGGGCGGCTGAGGGTGGGACATTTCTCCCCTAAAGAGTGCCATGTGTCTTGCAGCACCTCTTTCATGGGAACATTTGAGTGCGGCTCCTGTGCCTTCCACCAGGCTTTCTGAGTGGCCCGAATTGCCTGCTGCTCTTGGAGTTTCCTGAAGTGATCCGGCATATAGATGCACAAGGGAACATAGGTCGACGGTGAACCTGATATGGAAGCCACGTAACTTGAACGTCCGCCGTGACAGGGATCATTCCGAAGAGAATGCTCACCTTTGGGGCCAAATTTCATACGACTGTATTCGCTCGCATGGTGCAGTGACGCAAGATGGGCAAGCTGCAATATTCGGACGTCAGATAATAGAAAATCCGGGGAATCAGTGACCGTGGGCGACACTTACCTGACTTGCCAACTGTTCCTCCTGAGAAAGTATTTGTACGCCAGACTTCCCTTCTTGTGTCAGCTTCGCGACATGCGTCGATCCCCCTCGCTTCGAGATAGTCACAGTGTGAACCCCCAATATGGTCGTAGACATTTCATGGGTCCAATGTCGGTGACGGTGGAGGGCATGAAGGTTGTTCGAGAATAGTTTCAGCCAATCGTTGGTTGGGGCTGAGTTGGCCACGCTACGCTTAGATGAGATCAACTCCTCGATCTTGATCACATGGGTACAGGCGTCTATCTTATCTCCCCAATACCAACGCTCTCTCTCAAGACCGCCGTTGCTGACGGCACCGACGACCTGGAAAGCGGGCTTCGGTATAGTCTTCAGCCCATTTTGGGATGGCGCAGTCCGTATGCATGTTCGCGGGGCATCACTGAGATCAAAGCCCACGGTCATTGACATCGCTTGTACGACCTCATACGCAATGCTCACCGCGACGACGCAAATCATGTTATTGCGTTCTGATCCCACCCTTGCCACCCCAGGGTACCCAAAGTTCAAGCCTTCAAGAGGCCACAAAAATTATGACACAGGAGACAAGACCCATTGGTCTTTGAGCATTGTCGAAGGATGAAAGTAATCGACGAGGTTAGGAACCGTCAAAATTAAAGGCGGATAGCTATTCGGATTCTCCCATTCATTTAACCCATCTCTATCTGTCGTTCCGAACCATGGTGACAAGGGCTGGTCGCGGTCGATAACGACGAAACATCCGAGGCCTTAGGAGCACACAGATCCATCCTTAATACCACTGTCCCGCTGTTGAGCGGCTACCATCTTGGTATGCCCCCGACCCGGCGGAAAATAGCTTCTTGTGCCAAGAACAGAGATCCTCAATTACTTTGAGGCATTAGGGGGAACGAAACCCCTTCGCGAGTCTTTGAGAATCTGCCCCAGAACTCCAGGAGACATCGGACTCAGAGTGTTATGCCCACACCCCGGGCATCTAGGAATTTCATCGGACACATGAAGTTAGTTTCAGAGGGAAAGCGACGTCGCGCGGATGCATAACCCAAGGGTCCTGGTGAAAAGCCTATAGGTAGCCCGCAATTTGGATTGTCACCTGGCTGTGAGCATTTCCCCGAAAGAGGGCACTGGTGATAATAAGTCGGGTGTAACCTGCCCCTTAGCATCGTGCCGATTTCAAATTAAAACAGGAAGGACACAACGTTTGCAGGAAGGTAACGAGGAGATGCTCGCGTTGACGGCACAGGTCGTTTCCATATCCCACAGGACCTTCCGTGCTTGCGCGGCGGACGGTTTTGAGGTGTGAAGAAAGAATGAAATTGGTATTAGGACATGCGGATTTTGGGTGATGGTCTTGTGCTCAGGTGGTATTAATGCCCCAACCGGCTGATGGGACGATACCATGAAACGAGGCAGAAGCAGAATCCAATTTCAACGTACACGGAGAAGCATTGTTGTAGAACTAGCGCTATTTGTGAGCGTGTTGCGGAATGACGATCCGTGAAGAGAAGTCCCTCGGATATATCGTTTATCAGGCCATCCTTCTTTTCACGATGAAGTGGTATACTGAACAATGGCGGCCTTGCGATGTGAATCTATGAGACAAAGCGCCCGAGGTTTTGATGGGATTGCATGTGCACGACAACCTGCCACCACACTATATCTCCTCGTGCAGTGGAGTAGTAGGCAAAGCCAATGGAGGGTAGAATGCGGACCAGGAGTCTCAAATTTCTCGAGGAAGTAAAATCAAGAACGCACTAGTGAGACACGCCGTGTAAAGATTGCTTATACTAAGGCAGTGGCGTTGAATGGAGCGGTGATAATTCGGTTCGCTCTCTGTACTGACCTAGACATGGCCACACGATGACAGTTGCACTGATGGGGGCAAATCTGGATATCTGTTGTGGAACAAAGCCCTTCAGGCCCGCCTCGATTCTTCCCAAACGCTTGCCACTTACTCATCCGGAGGTTGTCGTATGCCAGCCGCTTGAGAGCCCCTGGGACTGTATGGCGGTCTTCGTTCGCAAAGTACCTGGTGGTTCACGCTGAGCTGATTCTTCGAATGTACCAAGGTGAAGTGTGACCCAAACGTGGTTACGTGCCCTTCCGTCGTTTCCGTGGAGTAGGTCACTCCGAACGCTTGAAACAAAAACAAAGACCACGTTTTGGTGTCCTCCTGTCTATTTTGGGGATGACCGACTGGAAAAGGCATGAATAGAAAAACTTTTAGTGCACCTTTGGAGTGGCGGGGGAGCGTGTTTCAGACTTCGGACTTACATCACGGAGACGGTTGAGCGTACTTGTGAGGGCAAAATGGTTGATAAAAGACCCTTGTGATTCAAGGCTTGACACCGTTGAGTATCATCGTTGGGGTCAAAAGTCTTGGAAGAGGTGAAAAGCGACTTTCGGTGAACTGCAACCGCACGGTTGACGTGAAAAAAATACGAAGTAAAAGATGGGTACGCGTGGGCCTAAGGCACAGGATATTGAGGAAAGTGTTTTACCTGCAAGTGCCTTTGACGAGAGATTGGTGAAAGGGCGCCTCCAGGGCAATGTCACAAGATTGAATTGGCAACAATCTCTGAAGGGAATCAAGTGTGTCCCAAGGCAAGGACAAGTTTTGAGAGTGCGGGAATTCGGGGCGCTCTCGGCTATGAACTAGACCGTCCCAGGCTCACGACGAGTGTCAAGGCGATCAGATCGATCCAGCGGCGACAGCCCAGATGTTGCACAGGTTTTCCATAAATGGTAATCAACGCCTGGAACAACCCAGGCCTCCGACGTTGTCCTCCAATTTCAAGAGGGACGGAATGACTTCACATCTGTTTCGTGTGCATTCGGAGAACAATCCTAGTATCGATGGTGAGTATGCTGTTCAGAAAGACGAGCTGCCTTTGTCTAACGAAAAAGAGAAAATAAGAAAAAAAATTAGCACGCACAAAAGGGGCCTCCCAGGCACCAACACAAGGCCTTTTTGTCTGGTTTCATCAACAGACAAGGCAACTACAAGTATGAACTTCGGTCCCGGAAAGGATGTTTCGCGGAGGATATCGTACGACCGGGCTCTAGGTCGCTCTAGACCACTGGGGAAGGCCAGAGCGTCCCCCCCTCCTCTCAAGGAACAAATAATAAGGCCTCGCTCATCCACCGCAACTCAACTCATCATCGTCTTTCCAAGTTCGCTGGTACAACCCGGTCTACCTCAATGGCCCAACAACAACAACCGCTTCCAGCCCCGTCACAGTTACTTCCATCCTTCTCGCGCAACGGCTCGCGCGGTACCCTCTCCCCCGTATCACAACTTCTGTCCCCCGCCCGACATACCCCACCTGCGTATCTTTATCCATCTCTATCCAATACCGCATCTCAACTCCCGACCCCTTCTCTTTCATCATCATCACAACTTCCCTGGTTAGCGCGGCGAGCGTCTAGCCCCGAACAAATGTCTCCCACCCTCCGCCGCTCCGACTCCCGCTCACACCAGCCCGACCGTGAAACGTCTCGAGGGTCAAATTCTCCGCCTCAGCCAGAGCACCCTCCACCTACGAAACATGAAGGAGAAGATGGCATGCCATCGACAAGTGAATTCGTGAAGAAATTGTTCAAGTAAGTTTCCATTGGACGTCTTTTTCTTTCAAAGAGATCAACTCAATTTCTTTCATCAGGATGTTGGAGGATACATCATATTCTGATGTCGTTTCTTGGGGTCCTCACGGCGACTGCTTTGTCGTAAAGGATATGAATGAATTCACCAAGACGATCCTCCCTCGCACGTTCAAACACTCGAACTTCGCGAGTTTTGTTCGACAACTAAACAAGTATGACTTCCACAAGGTTTGTTCTACTCTCCCAGATCTCTTTACACGCGACTTACAATTCTTTTACGTCAGGTCAAGAACACTGACGACAACCCCTTCGGTGAACACGTAAGTTGTGGTCGACTCCACTCGCCTGACGGTATACTCATGCATCGTTCACCAGAGCTGGACATTCAGACATCCTGATTTCCACGCCGACCGAAAGGATTCACTGGAGAACATCAAGCGCAAAGTCCCCGCTGTCCGCAAGTCAAGTCGTCGAGGCGACTCACCTCCATACCACTCTGCCACGGTTGAAGCCCTTCAAATCGAAGTCAACCGGATGGAGCGCGCGCAGGAGGACATGGCTGCCCACATCCGCAATCTCGAGAACAATTACCAAAACGTTCTCAACGAGATGGTCAACTTCCAACGGAATATGGCCCAGCAGGACGGCTTGATGCAAAACCTGATTCAATACTTTTTGCAGCCGGAGAATGGTGAACGAGTTTCCTCGTAGAATGATACCCCACAAGACTAATATTATCCTTCTCCTTCCTTCCTTCCATCCCTCGTCGATTAGGAAAAGTAAAAGCATCTGGTGTTTCTCAACCCGTAGACGCAAGCGCTTTCTTGGCCACTCCTGGAGTTCAGCGGATATTGGGTGGTGGCTCTTATTCATGGCCAGACGGTACAGAATGATTAATAATGTAATATGTTGTATATTTCTACTTGATTATGCCCTAGGCACTATAGCTATTACGAGTCTACGACGATCCACGATGCATAAATTCTCTACTTTCTTCAATGCAACCTGCCTTTGTGATGCCACCAGTGCGGACAATAAAATGGAGTGACGGTTACCAGGCCTGCCTTTCATCAAGTCTAGAATCGAAGCTTGAGAATCCCGGTCTGATGTCCTCGAAGACCCACAAACTCCGGCCCAGAATTACGCAAATGAAGGACGCATGTCGCTCTAGCTCAGTAAGTAAGAACGGTCGGACTCTTCGAGCTCTCTGAGGCTAGACTCCTTGCTCCCCTCATCCAGGCCGACACACACCATCAGGCACAGGACGGAGAACGCGAGGCATTCTCTTCAAGTAGAGAAGGGACGAACATGAACCTCTTCCATTCACACCGACGATTTTGCCAATAGGCTATCAGAAAATTGATAGTGAACCTCCTCAATAACCCTCAAACGCTTTTGCTACCGCTATTCCTCTCCATCATCCCCTCACTACCTATCATTTCCAATGTCGACGAGCGAAGAAGATAGCCTGAAACACGATTTACAGCGAGCAGGTACCACCGGACGAAGTTCAGCCCCAACCCCGTTCGACACCGCGAGCAGTAAAGGAGTTCCAAGCTCCTTGACTCGTCCACAAACGGGCGAATCCCTTCCGCTAGACGACCTAAAAGAAGATCTTGTACCGGGCCATCGCACGCTCGTTTCACCGCTTCCCGCACATGTCAACTCACCACCAAAGGCGGTTGGCATCTCCAAACCTGTGAACGCTCGCAACCCAGTTACGGGGTCTGATTGCGAGCCGAAGGCCCCACCAATATCCACCAAAACCCGTGCTGATGCGCCTTCCTTGCCCGATATCCCAACTGCTGAAACACATCTGCTGGGACAATCGACTGACCCTCCAAGTCATTCATCTTCACACAAGCCCCTCTCTTCGTCGGCGGACGGTCCCGGTGGGCGAAGCAAACGGTCGCAGCGTGATTGTCGTACTTGGCCACAGTCACCTCCCGTTCCTGCCAACACCACGTCTGATGCACCTGATTCTCCGAGCGTCAGCACTGCCCACGCTATCTCTCAACCACCCGCACCGTCAAGCAGCGCACCGCAGCCCCGCCGCGTGCGGGTACCACGGTCGACCTATGTTCCTGCCTGGGCCGTACCTCCTCGAGTCCTTCTCGTCGACGACGATGCAGTAAATCGGACCCTGAGTTCGAAGTTTCTGCAGGTCTTCGGATGTACTATCGACGTCGCCGTCGATGGTCTCGGCGCCGTTGACAAGATGAACGTGAAGAAATACGACCTTGTCCTCATGGTTTGTTCCTTGTTTCTCTGGGCACTCACTTAACGTGTCTGACCAGTGCGACAGGACATAGTAATGCCAAGGCTTGACGGGCTGTCTGCGACGACCATCATCCGTCGTTTCGACAGTGTAACGCCTATTATCTCAATGACTAGTAATTCCAAACCTCATGAAGTATTAACTTATTTTTCCAACGGCATGAACGACATATTATCAAAGCCGTTTACCAAAGACGGCCTTCTTGACATGGTTGAGGTAATGCGCTGGTTTCACCTTCTCTGTCGCATCCTGAGCCCGTTTTCAACTAGAAACATCTCGTCCACCTCAAAGTAATTCGAACAATGTCCGCTATACCAGAGTCTTTCGATACCCCGCATGATCTCTCCAAGTCTCCAACTGCATCTTCATCAACTTCGCATCGATCCTCAGGATCCTCAACAACTAGCATTAACATCTCTTTCTCGTACCGCAAGGAGGATCAAATCCAGCCATCTTTCGACCAGTCTCGCCAGGATGAGGAGTTCGCTGCTATTCTCGAAAGCTTCAAACAACGTGCCCTCCGTTCCACCCCAGAGGCGGTGTCACCCTCTGGAAGGAAACGCACACTAGACGATCAAGACCAGGTCGAAGCACCTTCCGAAAAGCGCACACCCAAAAAGCGGAGGTCAAAACGTGTCGAGTCCTCATAATATTCCCCCTCATGACAATCATATACCTTGCTATCTCGCTTTATAATGGGCCAATTTAGATAATGAGCTTCTTGTGAATACGTTCACGATCTCCTAGTATGCGTTCAAATGTATCGTTAACGTTGCTGTACCTTAGCTTTTCACGACCCCAAATGACCAGACGACCATTGCGGCTCAGTGGCCCACGTTATCACCATCTCTCATCGTCGGACTTCGTGTATGCTGCGCATTTGGAAAGGGAGTTGCTCTCGACTCACCCATTTCGCTCGGTCTCGCCAATGCGGCGCACTATGTCTCGTTGACAGGGGGCCTGGTACCATTTGGACGCTGATCCGCTCGCTTCACGGCACGAACCCGACGTGTGCTGACAGTCTGCTGTCTTGTGCTGAGGAGGGACGCTCCCAGGTCGCCAGAGAGTCCAGAATCATGAATTGGATTTCTATACAGTCGTATACAAGACCTTTGCTCCAAGAGATGACGGTTGGAAGGGGATGAGACTCGATCGGGATCAACACCATCACCATCAAATACAGCCGGTGGGATGCTTCCGACCTCTCCGGACGCATTCTGGTCCTTTCAACCACTTTCTTCGCCTTCGTTCGATAGCTCCTGCTCAAACTGACGGAAAGTGGGTCTAGCCTCTTGAAAATCAGAACGGATAATTTCTGCATGCCCTTCACTTCGAGGCCGAATATCACATAGGAAGGGCTTCGGTGCGCACACAATTCCCTGTTGGAAATGCATGAGTTTAGTTAAACCAACTTGGAAGAAGACGTCGGAGAAGCCCCACATCTAGCATTGCGTCCAAGTCAATAGGAACTGGGTCTCCAGTGAGAGGATCCTTCCCGGGGTTAAACTCAAACGCCCATAGAAGGTTCATTACATTCAGTATCTGGCGAGTCGCCTTGAGAATCTAGGTCTCGCGAGGAATGTAGAGTGTGCACTCACGATTGAGTTAGTTGCGAGTTGAATTCCGGGACAAATCCGCTGGAAGTATCATATGCGCAAGTGAGTTCGCTCAACGCACCGAACGACCCGAAAGAACCTACCCTACCACTGCCAAAGACAGTGTCGTGACGGCGACCTGTGTTGTTGGCACCTTTTTTGGTGCCAAACTCAGAATCTAAGAATCGGTCTGGATTGAAGACATCGGGTTGTTCAAAAGATTCTTCGTCGTGGAAGATCCCCCCTATGAGCGACCAAGATGCCGTTCGACGCTGGTAAGTAATCTGGACTCGGAGTCTGGTCACTCAAACTAAATCAATCTCTCACAAATATTCATGAATATCACGCTGCCTTTTGGTATGGTATACCCGTCGATCTATAAGAGGAGGGCTATTAGTGTCCAGAACCAGGACAGCACGATCCCAAGGACATACAACTTCTTCTGACACTGATGCATGAGGTATCCCGAGGGGCACGACTGGTCGGAATCGGTGTACCTAGAGCCCATGTGTAAGTTGACGGCGAAGAGAGCCTGGAACACTTGCCTCTTTGATGATAGCGTCTATGTACGGTAGGTTGTCGAAATCCTCAAAGCGCGGACTCCTGTCCCTACCGATGACTCTGTCAATATCCTTTTGAGCACGGGCTTGGACCTCCGGAAAGGCGACCAGACATAATATCAGAAACTGCAAAAAGATAGACGTAGTATCAAAGCCAGCTTCCATGAGCATTCCGCCAATATACCTACACAAAACACGGTCCTTCAGCATCGCGTTAGTCCAGGGATCGGCAAAGGACACCCACCCTAGCATTTCATCCTTCATGTTATATTGTTCCTGACGATCGAACACGTTTTCCATGAAGCAATTGTTTCTACGATCATCTTTTATCCGACGACCACAGAGTTCTATGAGCCCAAAGTAGAGCTTTCGCTGCCTTCGCCGAATATCCTTCGAGATGCCTTTCCAAGAGGCCCAACGTTCTGGAACGTAGCGCAAAAATGGCAGTGTGTCCAACGGCGGGAGTACTCCAGGCTCGAGCATCCTACCCCACTCCCGTTGGATGTCGAAAAATTCCTCCACGAGGCTTCCTTCGTATCGGGGGCACCGTATCCCAAAGGCAACTGAGAGAACCACCGAACTGGCGTATCGGCGTACATGCGTGTAAAAACCCTGATAATCAGTGATCAGGACAAGATGACGCTCCAACTAGGATATGCTGTATAACCGTACCTCTGGTTGCATCACTAGGTCGTGCATCAGTTGCGTCGCCTCTGCCTTTTGTATCGGTAGGTTGTTCATGCAAGCCTCCCGGGTGAGCATTTCACTAAACACCCGACGAATAGTTTTCCAGATATTCTCGGGTTGTGCTGATCCAACGTTGTACCCAGAAGACGTGATGTGGATGAAATGGTTCGGAGGTCTGTTCGAAGTGGTGGCACTCCGAGCATGCAGCAGCTTGCGAACGGCCCTTGGTGTGTTAAGCACTATTGCTGTACCGGGCCCCATCTTGAGCTACCTCCCCGGAATACGGGTACGTTATGGAGGTTGACCTATTCAGGAAATCACTGAATGTGGTGGTACACTACCCACTCACTGAGTATATTTCCCCGTAGGCTTTTGCCCACTCGGTGAATCTGGGGAAAGTATGAGAGTCCTTCACATTTGCGGTACCATTGACCAGCATACTTGAGGTAAGCATGACTCTTTGGCATCATATGCAGATTCCCGAGAATGGGTACCGTGGGTGGCCCAGGAGGAAGGTCTGGTCGTCTAAAACCCAAGGCCGATACTCGCATAATGTATGAGAACAGTACGACGACGACGAGGGCGATGAAAAGTTCCAACAGCATCGTGGATCGGGAAGCGTATGCCGCAGCGTCTGAAGTCACAGATGATGAGAAAGGTGTGGCCGTTCAGCACTGTATGCCTGAGAACAAACCATCTCATCCCCAGTCGTTATCATATATACGAAATTCATGCAAAGACGCCCCATGTCCTCCAATTGGATTGTGGCAATCCCCATCCTTGTGTGGAGTGGTCATGGGGCAACATTGAGAGCTTCCAACGGAAGATATCTGACGAAACAGGTGCACAACTCCGCTCGCAGTGAACGAAACAGGCGAAGAAGAACCTCTGAATATAACCCAATACAATCGTCTACGCCGCTCAAGATAAATGCTTGTGTGACGAAGGAGTAAACGCATTCCCCGATCCTAATGAGATAGAGTTAGCAGTTTCAATGTCTATCGTTGGTTCCCAATCCCTACTGACTATGACCAATTGGCGATCGGGTATAAGGTAATCGTGCAGCAAAATGGATGTTAAATGCAGAAACGCACATAAGCATCGAGTGCTTAGACTCGGGGGTCCTTCAGCGGCGTTCAGGAGGTGCTTTCCTCCATGATGAGAAGACTCACGATCTGATTGTTTGTGTTGCGCGCAACGCACAAACCATCTTCGACCTTGCCATTCGGAAGGTTCTGTTCTGATATGTCTCTGAAACCATCATACCGTAAGCACTGTGGAAGATCTCTAGAGATGAGTTCAGTAAAATTTTCCTCCGTGTTGTGCGGTGATCAGGAAGTTCGCATTGTTTCCGAAGGGCATGACGACGACGGGCTCTGCAGTGCATGCAGGCGGTGACCATGTCGAATGTGCGCCAAAATGTCGTGCCAGTGAGGGACGGAACCAAAAGAGGTGAGCGATTTAGGGCCTCGATCTGAAGCCACCGCCACAACGGTCTTCGGCACCCATTTTGGAAGTTGACTCGACCAATGGCCCTGTGGCAAAATGGTCTTGGATTCGCCTGAGAGTCGTTCTCGCCTGCCCCTTTGCGCGCCATCCACAGTTCTGTTAATACCCGGTGGTGGCCCAACCACACGAAACAGATTGCGCAGATTACAAAGGCGCGCCTTGTTGACCGTATAATGTACTCTAATGAAAAGAAAATCCGTAACTTCGAATCCCCCCATCTTCAACCTCCTCACCGTTGAGCCCATCTAACGATTAGAAACTGACAGCAGACGTCGGTTTTCTTTCTCAATGACGTCTTCTCAAGAGACACTGTACATTGGGCATAGTACGAAAACAAATGACGCGCCGTCGCCTCCTCAAGACGCGAGAGTCAACCCTCTGCTCCGGCGAATTCACGGCTGGTCATGGCAAGCTGTATGTTGACCGACTCTTATTCTCTCTTTGTGTTGAAACTGACATATCTCCAGTTCCCGATAGGGATGGGCACAGGCGCTGTCTTCGTCTGTCTCTCAGACGTCGAACAAACCCCTGGTCATCCCCTCACAATTATCGGAACGGTGTTTTTCTATCTCAACCTCTTTTTGTTTTGTTTGAATCTCTCGACCCTTCTTCTTCAACTAATCTGTGAGTACGAATTTTTCACCCAAATTTTGTTGAGATGGGTTGAGAGTTTACGCATTTTTCAGTGTATCCGAAACATGCGCGAGAGCTTATTACTGATACTTCCCGCGATATATTTGTTCCTCTTATGGTGAGCACAAATGCCTATTCTTACTCCGGAAACGATCTCAGCCCGTACCAGGTCCTTTCTTTTGCGACAATTGTCATTGGCCTGGTGATATACGGTGTACCAAGTGGCCCCATCACGCCAACGACTATTTGCTGCCTTTTCTGGTGGGTGTCCATTGGTTTCCCTCCGTTGATTGACTAATTCGGGTTGATAGGGTCTACGTCGCGCTCTCTCTTGTTATATGTCTACCGGTCCTCATGATATGGTATAACGAACCGCACGACCTCAATAAATGTTCGCCGGCTTGGGCTTTCCTTGTAAGACTAATGTATTATCCTTATGCCAATTGACTCACCTCCTTCTTTCTCTAGATATTTCCAATTGTATGCTATCCTTTCCATAGTATTTGATGGTTTTAGAACTTCTTTGTAGATGCTCACGGGTGTTGTGGCGTACAATGTCCTCAAGAAGATGGATCCATCTGACCCCCGGGCTTTAGGGATGTTGTTGGCCGGATACATCTTCCAAGGTCTGTCAAATCTCCGTGTACCTTTCGCGCTAGAATCTCCTGACCCATCCCCTCCAGGCCTTGGTTTCTTCATGACATTATTCTACATTTGCATTTATATTCTCCGGTAAGTCCTTCGTGGATCTCTTCAACTGTTCTGGTGGGCGACGTGTTCCCCTATAGTATTATGATGGTATGGACATATGATCTCTTCTATTCGGACGTGCGCTCAGGCGGCTCTATTTTTAGACAGGTTTTATGGACGGCGCACAAGCAAGCGGTGCTTTCGTTGCCTGTGGCCCTCCAGGATTCACCGCAATCGCTCTCATTAACCTGGCGGATCATGCAAGAGAAATGTCCGTGCTTCGACCACCGTCTTGTAGATCCTTTCTGACATTAATCTCCAGATTACCCGCGCAAAACATCCTTTTCCCAGATTCGGGTGAAGTATGGTATGCCGCCAGCGTGGTGTGTGCACTCTTCCTCTTTGGTCTGGCCGTGTTTTTCTTCGTCTTTGGCGCTTTGCCATATTGGTTCAAGTTCGACAAGCATCTGAACGAGATACTCGCCTGTAAGCAGCTCCCTACCGAAGGCGGACGTGAACTCATCATGTTAATCTGCTTTATGTTAGGTTGGGCGCTGACCTTTCCTAACGGTATGTACAAAATTGTCAGTGCTTGGTTTATTACTAATGATCCTCCCCTTCTTTTTCAGTCGGTTGGATTCTCACACTACGCAAAATTGGGGACATCTTCCATTTACGAGCATTCGCTGTTTGGCACACCGTTATGGTCATTTACATGTGTACCACTTGGACCATTCTCTTTGGTTTCACCGCTATCGCTTTCTGCAAAGGGAAAATTTTCAATGCTTCCGCTCAAGACGTGGCCCGGGATTCCGAAGAAGGAATAGTCCATATTCATTACACTGAGAAGTCTTCCTCTCTCAAGAACCAACACGTCGATGTTTCTATCTCCACTGTGGACGCTCCCGAAGACTCTTCGATGCGAGATTCTTCGCGAATGGTATAGTCACCTTTGCAAAGTGTCTCATTTGTTATCTTCGTATTTCAAGTTGTCGTATTCGTTTTAGAACTAGACTTGGTCTAAGACCTACTCCATTCCCTTGCTTAGTTTCGAACTCTCGCTTCATCCATAGATAATTTAGAACATATCTAGATAGCGTTGGCCTTCTATCTTGGGGCCGGCTACTCACCCATAGACTGATAGATTTAGATTATATAGAGAGTGTTCTCGACCCATTTCGGATATAACGCCAGTCCTATTCCCGAATGACGTAGATACTTCTCCAGTTTAAATGCCTCGATGGCAAGTTCTTTTCTTGATCACAAGTTGGAGAGATTATCTGCTGGGGTTGCCACCGCTTCATGACAAGAGCCATCCTGTCAAAAGCGCCACGAACTTCCAGAAAGCGCACCCAAGGGTCAGACGGGCAACTTGAACGGTCTAGGCTCATCATCGCTCAATCTCCCTGAGTGATCTCCGACGGTGTCGGTGTTTCCAGCTTGGTTGTTCTCCACAACGAATGCATTGCTGATCATTCTGGTTGGTGCTGCACGAAAGTTATGTGCCGTGTTCATCTCGCATTTCTGATATCTTGATACCACAAGAGCCCACGTTCCTGGATTGAGGAGTACAGGAATTGAGATAGTACAAGCACGATCATCACCTAGCTCGCTGGTGGGCGATGTGTGAAGCAATGAAACCACCAGGATTTGGCACCGCGCCCGCCACGCGCTCGGGTGTCGCCTGGGGGAGTGCTTATCAATGTTGGACCCTGAAGTCGTCTCCCAAGCCCACCACGATGCGCGAATCTACACACAATTTTACTCTCATCCATCCCGCTCACTAGAACAATTGACCGATGGCAAAGACCTTCGTCGGACATTGATGCAATTTATATCACCTCATATATCGCTGTGGCTGTCCATGGGTTTTTATTTAAAGCGATTGGGAGGGGCTCTCTTGTTCCTTACAGAAAATCATGGCTTCCTCTATTATCGACCCACCATATCCCGATCCCTCTTCTGAGGATGTCAACATGTGAGTTGATTCATGCCACCTCTCGCAATGCATCGTTGACGTTTCTTTGCGTTCAAAGCGACGGTCCTCTTACTGCAGAACCAGTGGATGAAACCATAACTCCTGATAACGTTGATACTATATCCCCAGAGCCCCAAGATACTGCCAAGCCCTCGATCTCCAATCCGGACCCCGCAGAAGTGAAGGAGGTTGATAATATTGGTACCTTGAGGTTCGATATTGCTTTCAGATGGATCGATAGAACGGCATCAATTTTTATTTTTGCTCTTATCCTCAGGGACGTGGACGTTTTGAAAGATGATCCCTCTCATGAGGAAACCACAGCCTCACCACCCTCGAATAACGTGCGTCCCACGATTACTATCTATCTGAATGCACTACATCTCCCAATTGCCTTCCAGGTGCCTTTACAACGAGAGGTTTCAGAGGAGCTCGATGAGGATTCTGGTGCCAGGCAGTTCCGTGCACGGGGGAGGCGATCTGTTCCTCGCCCTATAACATCCAGGGTATCGGAGGATGTGGGCCTTCTCGTAGATGAAGGCCGATCATCGTCTGCGATGTCCGGTGTTCGCGTTGGTACGAAACCAAAGCCTCCTTTCAAGCCTCCCAAAGGGAAGGACGATGTCATCGAAGAGTAGATACCTTCTACCTCCGAGTGCTCCTCCCCTCGCGTGAGCCTGTCTGAAGCTGTCTCCATGGAATGTCGTGATATCGCTTCGTTTACCGAATCTTCATGTTTCGTGCTGGTCTAAATCCTCATATCTTAATATCATGTTTCAGCAAGTTCATGTTCTGATCTTCCTCCCTCGAGATCTCTCATGATCTGAAGGCGTTTGCTCTCACACTGATCCTTCTGCATTTTCTGGCTCCGGTCCCATGCGGGCTGGTGGCTATGCCTGCGAAACTTGTGAGGCAGTGACCTGAAGGTACACCTCGGCATCTATACCCTTCCGAGGAGAACGCGGCTATGTGTGGTGCACCATGTGGAGCCAGCGATTGCGAGGCACTGCTCGGAATAACGAGAGGGCGATGAACATTACGCGAGTATTGACCAGAGGTATATATACAGATATCAGTTGCTGGTACGACCAAACTATCACATCGCAACAAGACGTGGCCAATGAAGGTGAGATCTGCTAGGATGCATATTGTAGCGCACTGAGCTTGATCAGTCTCATTACAGAATTCACGCTTGCCAACATCGATATCTGTGCAAGTTTACCCCATCCCAGATATATGTGGGCATATAGCGGGCATTAAATGAGAACAGACAAATGAGTCATCGTGAGTGCGAAAGCTACCATCATCTTACACAGGATGAACCGAGATATACAGGTTTCATACACCAATCTCAAAGAGAGTCGCACAGGACGACGATGAGTCATTGAAACCCAGCTGGAAGATGGACCAAGACGAAAGACTTATAAGGCAAAGCGAAGCTGGCTTTCACCCCAGTCATACGACTTCCAAGATGAATCACAACATCCATTTTCGAGCAACTTGTGAAGAGTCGTTGGTGGACGCAGGGAAAAGTATCGTTGGAATGGCAGGAGTAAAGATCAAGAAACCTGCGAAACCCTCATCATGAGGGGTTCGAGAGGTTTGATAGTTATTTGATGTAACTGAGATAGATACCCACTAAGTGAGAACGAGGTTATGATACCAATTGCTGATGTTGATTGAGCCCATGTAACGATCGCACTACATGTCTGATAGCTTGATTCAAGCAAAGAATAGCCTGTGCAGGATGGTGAGCGATTGGCAAGCCCCAGACACCAATAAGAAGAGAGACAAGACAGTAACATATAGGGATCTGGATGAACGGATGCCATAGGCCGTCATTGTCGATACGAGATCATGACGAGGTCTCGACCCTGAGTCATTTTGAGGAAGAAGGATATCGAAACCCGGGGAGACATTCAACGTATGAGCCGAATGAGCGAAGAATCCCCCCCACTTACGCCAATGGAGTGCCACCAGAAATGACTCTAGCGGGTGTTGCAACCCAATGGTAGGATGCTGTTTGAGACTTGGTCACCATCGATAGCCCGGGGAGACTGAGTCAGAGCCATTATTTGGTGTTGTTAGATTCGGAAGCGCTTGCCTTTTCCAGGTTCCACTCGCGACTTTCTCACGCCGTGCCTCTTGGCCTCTCGAAGCACCCAGGCCGCCCAAAGTTCAACATAATAAGAGGTGAGTTTCTTTGGTCCGACATTGCTGTTTCTTCCTTCCATGCGTGAGGGCAGTGGGCCTCATTGAATAGAGTTGGTCGTTCATGACACGCATCGCAGCTCGCATGCAGGTTTCCTTACTCTATCGGCATGCCAAGACGCCTCGAGGGAAAACCTCCGCCGGCTTCTATTCTGAGGCAATACTTCTCTTGACAGAACTCTCTCACCGGCCCACTGCAATGCACTTCTGCTTCGTACCGCATACCCGTCGGTTCCGAAACATTCCTTATGAACACATTGTGCAAAGTGTTCCGTCTTCCAACCCTCATGTATTCATCGCGGTGCTCATCATTGGGTTGGTATATGCATGCACATTGCACCAGCCAGCGAGGAATACGGATGAGATCTGGCGGTTGAATGGAAGATTTAAGATGAGAGATCCAAGATTTCATCTACGTATGACGCCGGTGGCTCGAGGGTACGATTTCGTCTGTCTCGACCTAGCCGTGCCGCTAAAGCTCTGGAGAACCGCCGCTAGAACTGAATGAAGGCCTTGGATCCTCGGACTTGCTGTCTTGTCGTCTTGTCTCCAAACTTAATTCTATTTCACCAACTACATAAATGAGAGGGAGACTCATGCCGTGTCTTCAATTCCACCACATTTATCCGCTTTTTCTGAACATACACTTTGTTTTTTCGTTGTTCCCTTTACGACACGATCATGACCGACTCACGACAATCGCAGGTAACACTGGTCTTAAAGCCAGAATTCGAAAAGGCTGAAGTTGAAGTTGAACCTGCGGAACTCCTCTCTCAAGACATCATGAAAGTCAGCACTCTTTCACGACGAATCCACGGTTGGTCATGGCAAGCCGTGAGTATGCGATTTTTTCTAGTCATTCCAAATTTCCTCTAGTATGACGTATGACTTGCTTGCTAAAACGACCTTCTTTGGGTTCTAGTACCCCATAGGAATGGGGACCGGAGCTGTATATGTCTGCCTCGCTGGGTTAGAAGACCATCCGGGGCTCTCTATCATCAGGACAATATTCTTCTTTTTGAATATCGCCCTGTTTGCTTTGAATACGATGACATTGTCAATTCAACTCTTGTGTGAGTCGTGTCATTTACCCGATATGTTGAAAATGACCATGTGCCCTGAATATTGAATGGCTAATGTGGGAATATTTTTTGCAGTGTATCCACGACATGCTAGGAAGCTCATTACGGATTCTGCTACTGGTATTTATGTGCCCCTTATCGTAAGTCGCAGATCGAACATGATGCATATACCCGCAAAATTGACTCTACTCATACTTAGGTTTTATCCTTCGCTACGATCATTATTGGGACCGTGAATTACGCGTCACATCTTCCAACGGACTTTATTTTCGCATTGTTTTGGTGCGTTGACCATGTTCCCTCTTCCATGGCCTTCTGTTATCCGTGGGGTGAAGATGAAGAATCTCCGTCGCTGATGAAATCGTCGTCATCTTCTTAGGATCTACGTCGGTTTCGCCGTCGCAGTTTGCTTCCCTATGTTGATGATTTGGTTCAACAAACCTCACGACTTGACTGTGTATACACCCGCATGGGCCTTCCTCGTGAGTTTCTCCGATATTTTCTTAATCGAAGCCCGGGACTGAACAATGTGTTTAGGTCTTCCCTCTGGTAAGCGAGAGCGAACGACATTATCTCCTCATGTACATAGAAACTGACAGAACAGCGTAGATGCTCGTCGGAGTCGTTGCTTTCAATGTTCTGAAGGTGATCCCTCCTGCGGAGGAGAGGGCATTGGGGGTTCTCCTCACGGGTTACATCTTCCAAGGTAACCTCGATTTCTTGTCATTACACGTTCTCAAGATCTGAGACAAGGATGTATAGGGCTTGGTTTCTTCATGACATTGTTTTACATTTGTATCTATGTCATTCGGTAAGTGTTATTCACAAAAAAAAAGACACGGATTATTTATTCGCATGTGGCAGGATCATGACGGTAATACTTTCCAATCGACACCTGGGAACTTTATTGCTAAACTGCCCGTTCTCACCAGACCGGTTTCCTCGACGGCCACCAAGCCAACGGTGCTTTCGTCGCCTGCGGTCCTCCAGGATTCACCGCCCTCGCCCTAATTAACCTCGCAGACAGATCGCGTGACATGTACGTCCGCACTTCATTTGTCTCCCAACAGATATCTCCTAACAATAACTGATACCTCGATAGATTGTCCGCTCAAAATCTTGTATCGCCCAATGCGGGAGATGTATGGTACGCAGTAAGCGTACTGTCGGCTCTACTTTTGTTTGGGTTGGCGGTGTTTTTCTTTGCGTTTGGGGCGTTACCTTATTGGTTTAAACTCCATAAACATTTGGGAGAGATTCTTGGCTGTAAGTCATCCCCCAGTACTAAACAACCCCACATTTCCTAACACCACGTCGGTTGTTGTAGGTTGGGCACTTACATTCCCCAATGGTAAGCTCAACCTCCACCTCACTTTGACCCACTGTCCCACCCAACTCACAACTTATCCACAGTGGGCTGGATCCTGACCCTCCGCCGCCTCGCCGACATCTTCCAAACCCCCTTTTTCAACATCTGGAACCTCATAATGACCATCCTAATGTGTCTCACCTGGCTCATCCTCTTCACCCTAACCCTCCTCGCCTTCCAAAAAGGTAAAATCTTCATCTCAAGTCCGCAGGATATTTTACAAGAAACGGCAAAGAGACGGGAGAGGGCGTTTAGGGAAAAGGAGAAGTATGATTTGGAGAGTGCGTTGATGGTTAATTCGAATGTGGTTGTTGCGTTTGCGGAGGCGAGGGGTGTACCGGTGAGGGAGGGTGTAGGTGCTGTGGGTGGGAGTGAGAGGAGTGGACAGTCTGGGGGTGGGGAGAGGGAAGAGCAGAATGGAGTGGGGGATCATGTTAATGTTACCATTGAGCATATCAACGCCTGAGGATTCCTCTCTTTCTTTGAAACGCTTTCGCAAGCTTTCTTTATCAAGTTACTCGTAGCACAGATACCATAGACTTTTGCCATACCACTTGTTTTTTATGTTCTTCACGAAGACATTAGAATAGATTCGCTTGTTCATATATGGCATTAGCGATAGAGAATAGACAGCCCGATGCAACTCGACAAGCTACACATGTAAATAGGTAGAATACGATACGCACAACACGTTTCCGCATCTAAAGCAAAAACAACGTTCACGCCACAGACAACAACAAATATTCGCCGTATCTTACAAGTCCATTTCACGACATGAGCGCCGTTCATGAATGCGATCCACTCTTGACAGCAGCCTGCAACCTCTGCCTCAACCTCGCCTTTCCATCATCGTCAATCGGACTCAACTCGAAAAACCCCGGATCGCCCTCACTCGACTCTCTACTCCTCGCTGAATTCGGTGAAGTGACAGAAGAAGCCGACATGGGCGGGATAGGGAGTGGTATTGAAAGGTGTGTATCGGGATTTGGGGGTTCTTCGTGGTCTTTTCTGATTCCTAGGGAAAGAGAAAGTTTTGAGTTGTTTTCTTCTTCTGCTGGGTAGACTGTTTCGGAGAGGATGGCTATGCGGGTCCAGCGGCGGTACCGGGTATACTACACAAACCAATGATCAAAATTCAGCCTGCAACAAACAAAGGAACAGGGAAGAAAAACGCACCTTGCCCATTCCACCTTTACTACTGCCACCTTCCCACTTATTATCCCCGTACACCCAACCGTCCAAATCCGTGAAGACCTCACCCAACCCATCTCCTCCCTTCACACCAGCACCACCACTCGCTCCATTTATACTCCCTTCCATCGAATGCCCCGCCTCATCTCTATGCCTCTCCGGACTCCCCTCCCTAAAATTTGCACTCCCACTAGCACTCAAACTCGCCTGTCTCATCTTCCCCGCCGCCTTCAACAACCTACTCGCCGACCCTGTACTCCCCGTATTCTCCGCTTCCGCACTCGGTAATTGTCTCTCCACTCTTGATAGCGGATGACCTTCTTTATGTATGATGACTTTCCATTCTGGTTCTTCCCATGTCCATCGGGCTACACGTTTTACTCTGGTTTCGATTGATTTAGCTTTAGCTTTACCCTTGCCTTTGGATTGAGGTGAGGGTAGGGTTTCGCGCATGAATACTGTGGTGGGAGAGGGGAGACAGAACATGGATGGAGGAGCGACGGGTTGGTGACTTGCTGAGCACCAGGAAGGTCGTTCACCCGGGAGTAAAGCTGCAGTAAAATCCAACCCCATCCACCATCTCTGATTCTCATACACCGTAAACAAAAACCTGAACGAATTAACCGTCGGTGGATCATTCAAAGGAATCACACGACCAATCGAGGATGAAACCACAGAAGAAGAAGCCGGGGAAGTTGAAGTCGTTGGGGTTGGGGTTGTAGGACTGAGAGTGGATAGGGAGGAGGCTGAGGATGGTGTTGTGGGGATGAGATGGAGAGATTGGGGATTGAGGGGAGAGTGTGGGTGGGGGAAGAGGTTGGCCAGAGAATGAAGGCCCATGTGCGGTATGTTGCCCAACGGATGTAGGCGCTTCTCCAGAGACCTTTCCGGATGAGAGATGCCCAGCGTGCGCGCCATGTGAGGAGTACGGTGCCTACGAGTGCGATTATGACACGAAGTCTGACCAGGTGAGTAAGGAAGAGATATGGGATGTAGATGATAGCTGATATTCGGAGGAGGACGGGAAGGAGTGTGGTGGGTGGTGTGGGGAGACGGGGGATGAGAGCATGGATGGTGAGGAGATCAGAGACGGTTTGGTGGAGGGTGTCTTCTGTGATGAGGGGAGCCTGGGCTGGAGGGTGTGCTGTCCATCGTGTTAGGAGGATTGCGGAGAGCGTGGCCAAGGGTAGGATGTATCTGGAACCGAGAAATGAGCGTGAAGGATGTGCACACGAGCAAGTTGGATGGAAATACGGACCTGAGAGCCACGTCTCCGAGAAGACATGCAGCCCACCACAAGGCTATTGCGAGCCAGCTTTCTTCCCAGGAGGATTTCCAGCTTACGACTTGGAAAACATGGCGGATGGTGGAGATGTAAGGACCGAGACCGACGAGGACAGTGGTCAGGGGAGACGGGATTGTATTGAGGAATTGCTGGAGAGGCGGCGAGTGTTGATCTTGTACAGGTTTCGACATGGCAGGACCTTACAGAATGTCTGGCATGATATATGTTTGTTTTTTCTCGTTCGTGGTCGCCGACGTGCAGACGTAAACTGGACCGTTAAAGACAACAATCACACTCCTCCTCTGACTGCACACGTCAGCATCATGACACACTCCCCCAAGGCAAATCAGGGCGAGCGAAATGACGTCCTGCTGGGCATGCCTTCGTCCGACACAGTCAAGAGACACCTCTCCTCGTTGCGCCTGTTCCAGTTCTCCTCATGGGCACTGTCTCTCTTACTCGTATATCTCGCCTCATATCTCCCCCAGTTCGACTCGTCACCCGAAGTCATCGCCAACCTCACCCCGACTGACACTACTTCCGATAATCTCCTCTTGCATGCCCTCCAGAGGTTACCACTATTACGCTGGGATGCATTCTACTTTGGTCATATCGCACTGCGCGGTTACGTCTACGAACAAGAGTGGGCATTCTTCCCCGGCATATCCTTCGTCATGAGGAATTCTGCCCGCCTGTGGAATCTCATCTTTGCTCGAGATCTCTCAGCACCTCTCACATGGAACGGCGTGCTCATTGGCGGGTTCGCAGCGACCTGCTTCACTCAGACCGCTCCTACTCTCTATCATTTGACTTTACATCACCTAGGATCGCCCTCGGCGGCGTACTTGACAGCCCTGCTTTCGCTGTTGTCATCTAGTCCTGCAACTCTCCGATTGGTCGCATATACCGAACCCTTCTTCACTTTCTTCTCCTACAAGGGTATGTCAGGTGGTGTTACAAGATGGATAAGAATTAATTGTTCCGTAGGCATGCTATATTGCGCGAAATCTCAGTGGTTTCTTGCATCACTAAGTTTTGCACTCGCTGGTACTTTCCGTTCCAACGGATTCATGCTCGGAGGGTTTATCCTCTACGGTCTTCTTATCGAGCCCGTCCTCTACCGCAAACGAGTGCGCATCTTCTCTTCCCATATACACTCATTCATCGCTAACCACAAACTTCTCCATAGCTTCCCATATCCCATATCATCCGCGCCATCCTCTACACATCAATAACATTCGTCCCATTCATATCACACCAATACAACGCCTACATTGCATTTTGCACACAGACATCTTCTCCGGCACCCTGGTGCAATAACTTCCCTCCCTTCATCTACACATATGTCCAATCAAAATACTGGAACGTCGGTTTCCTACGATACTGGACCTTGTCTCAACTTCCAAACTTCCTCATGTCTGCCCCGGTCCTCGTTCTCCTCTTGTATTTCTCATCGTACCATATACTCCATACATTCGTCCCTCAGCTTATCAGGCTGACCTCGAATGTGAATCTAAAGAAACCATCCCAGAAACAAACATCTCGACCCAAAATACACAAAGTCCCGTCGTCGCCGTTCCTCACTCCGAACCTCACGCCCCATGCGATTCACGCTTTCATTCTCACATCCGCCCTACTCTTTTCCGCACATACCCAGATTATTCTCCGTGTCGCCGCCTCTATGCCCTTCACTTATTGGGCAGCGGCTTACCTCGTGGTGGAGAAACCGTTTTGGGGACGGTTGTGGGTTGGATGGAGTCTGGTTTGGGGAGCTGTGTCGTTGGTTTTATGGACCACTTTCTTACCACCTGCTTGAGCGGCCGCTCGGGGGCTTTGGGCGAGTAGGAGGATATGGCGAATCGATAAATCCTCCGCTACTTCTTGGGTCGCTGGCCTCGTCCTACGGAGCCTCGATGTGCAATTCTAGACGTGCGGATTCGATACACTGTCGAGATGTGCTGTTCTCGGGACATCGGAATACAATACCTTTTGTCGTCGCTCATGGAGTGGAACTGTGCAAGTGGGAAATTGGAATGTAATATAGGTATCTGATCGGGAGGCATCATCATCATCTACTCCAGGCTAGAATACGAACAACGACACCATCGTACTCAATTGAATTCAAGTCTCGACTCCCGAACCTAGAGCCCGAGCATGGACAGTCAAACTCAGGGTTGTTGTCTTCGTCTTCGTGATGAAGCACGTTCATCCAGGGTTGCCTCGCTCAACGAGACCTCGACCTCGACCTCGAAATCAACGACCAAGTACATCCGTGTCCGGTTCAATCGGATTATCCTCTTTAATGCTCTTGTGCTTGTGTGTATGGGATCGGCGGAGGACGTATTCGACGCATTACATGCCTCCTTTGCTCTGATATTGAATCTTGAACCCGAGTCGTCATGGACTTACCTCCGGGTGTTGTTCAGTTTTTTTTTTCTTTTACTCTAAAACTTGGTCTACACAGGAGCCGTTAGGTCCACTCCATGCACCCGAATACACAATACCGAATCTCTAAGCAGCCGGTTTGCCCTTTCTCAAAGTTTTCAACGTTTCGTTTCAACCACGAAGTGGTGCCCCCTATCAAAAACATTATTGGCCTGAGAGGTGTAGTTGGTATCTCCGCTGTCACCAGAGGAAGGATTTCAACGGAACCAGTTTTTTTCCTTGTCATACAGCAGATCTCGGAGGTTAAGCTGGTTATTCGCTTCTGGGTCCAGGTGGAAGTATCTCCGGAAGGATATCGACATCCACTCTGTTTTTGAAGCGGAATTCGTCCTTGGTTTGACGATCTGTGCACTTGATGTGTATGCCGGCATATGTATTACGACTGCACATGCATGTGTATGCAAAGCGCATTTGCATCGGCCTCTCAGGCTACATACAAAGCCCCTTTCATCGTTTCCGCGTATATCCATCCCCAATAATGATCCAAGGCGCATCTGAGCCGCTGGGGCCTGGTAATCTCCACATGGATAAGTGTTCTCTTATGTCTGTGACCTATGACGGTCGAAAAACTGTTGTTCCTCGGTCATACCATTCCTCCATGCTAACTCACGTTCGTTCCAACCGAACCAACCATAGTATCTCTTGACCTCCTTCCGTTATGGGGAAATATCGCACCCACAAACCCCCGCTACTCACAGTCCGAGTCCCTGCCCGCTTGTCGCCCCAATATTGATATATGGTTCAGCCTATGTGCGTAATGGATAATGGCTTGTCGTTTCCGGGTACCAACGAACTCAAGCATTGAGTTTCAATTGCAAGTCGTACGTATACGCTCTCCCTACCGGTACCTGGAGTTCCCCGGGGATTTCAAGTCCCACCCACGCCAGGTTTTACTCCTGGAGCAAGGGAACTCCCGAGTCCAATTCCCCAAGTAAGTACACTATATTGCCCACTGGCATGACATGTACGTTTCAATACAGTACTAATACATTGCATTTCAATGCAGAATAATCAAATCTCATGGGCCCCAATTACATGTTTGACTCTGATCTCTCAATTTCTGGGATCTCATGTACTTCTCACATTTCCGTTTTCTTATTTTATCACCATCCCAGGAATCCGTCCCTGGGACAAAGGACGGTCCAAACTCGGTTTCCGAGTAGGATAGGTCCCTGGTCACTTCTTTCTCACACAACGCCCCGCTGTACGGTAGTCAGGAATTCGAATTCTCCCCATGCCCGAATTGCAGCATCTTCCCCGAGTCCGAGTCCCTGCCGTGACAACCTTTTCAAATTCTGCCCGTCAGGAGGTATGCAGAGGATGGATTCGGCTTCGCACACTCATACTCCACTGGTGCTTCGTTTTGCGCCTTCGACTTCTACCCTTTTATTATACGCATGCGCAGAATCGTCGGGTGGGTGGGTATCCCCCTCGCCGTGGCCGGTGTGTAGTTTGCACAGTCAAAATCGTACCATTGTATCATTCTCAGCTCCAGTTACGATCACCGGGAGAAAAACGGGGACATCTTCCGAGAATTACGCTGACAACCTCAATACTCAATACGAACGTGACCCCAGGCGGGGTTCGGCTCGGGCATACAGGACTTGAAAGCTTGACAGGAAGCAACCAACTCGCACCCCTGACAGATACGTATACATCACGCCAACAAAGTAAGAAAAATGTCAACACCTTCCCTGAAACACCCACGTTGGATTTTGTCTTCTACCTTTTTTTGTTTGACAGAAAGTGACGTATCATAGGCTATAAGCGAATAACGCCATCTTCTTTCCTTCTTCCCCTGGGTTTTATTGGCGAAATGATGATTCTCTTGGTGGGGGTTATTCTAAAGTAAGGTGGTAACATTCATCGTGTCAAGACTCAAGACATACAACCACCAATCGAAATGTGGCGAAGAACAATTGTCAAGCCATCGTGGTTCTATAGTTCGAAATGTAAATGGCCATGCAAATCATGGAAGGCGTCGGGAGTCGGGACGAGGAGCAACGAAGGGGTCCTCTGAACTTGAAACTACCATCATATGGTCGCATCATAATTCTCAACACAACGGGATGTGATGCTTATTCAATATCACCGTCATCGGACCAACCTCTGATCATAACTAGACACGCTGACCATATTTTCGCCCAATAGAATTTTTTATTCACTCTGAGGTCCTCTGAATTCTAAACGAAAACGAATGAGTTGGTCGTAGTGAGAGTCAAAAAGAATAAGAAAAAAAAGAGCGCAGCTATTCAACAATGCAGCAGGAATGTCAAGAGAAGTAATAGAACGGGGAAAACTCCATGATGCATATGTAGACACATGAACAAGAAAAATTATGTGATACAGAAGGAGAAAGAATTGAGGGTGGCGGTGCGTCGGGGAGTGGGACGAGAGGGAGTCGGGACGGCGGTGTCAATGATGGTAGCAGGGAAGAGGTAGAGCTGTCGAGCACGGAGGTTGGAGTGTGTGAAACGGCGGGGCCGTAAGCGGAGGAGGAACGGAGAGAAGAATAAAGATGGTACACAACGGTGATAAGCCGGGGTTCCAAAAAAAACAAGCAAACCAAAAGGAAAGAAACCCAAACACAATGCAACGAATGACCAAGTCCTGAATGGTTTGATGAACTAGCAGCTGAGCAAAAGAGAAGATATAATAAACACAGTCAAAGAAGACGACGCAAGACAGAAGGGGGAACCAGAGGCGGACTCAGGCGAACGGTTTGAGATTCAAAAATGTATCGTGATGCGAATAATATGAGATCGACGGTATGCGGCATGACAGTGTGCTAAGGTAGGGATGAGGTGAGGAGGATGATTGCGTGAGCCCAGAGTCCGGCTGTGTTGGGCGAAAAAATGGAGGTATTACGGGGATCGGGGGTAATCTCGTGTCAAAATGATGTGGAGGGTATAGAAAACACAGCGTAACAAGTGAAGACCCGGGGATGACGTCGTTGACGAGACAAGGGTGATGGTGGGGCAAGGAGGTAGGACGAAGCGGCGTTACGAGAAGTACGGGATTGAAAGAAAGATGCGAAGTAGAAACTGATGATGGCTATGAAGACGATGTCCAGGATAAGAAACAAACCCAACAAACGAAGAGAAAAATGGAAATGACTACTCGTGATCAGAACTTTGTTCCAGGATCTAAAGGACCTAAAGGACCATACTCTCGTGTACCCGACCGACCCCCACTTGATCGCCCACCACTCCGCTTCTTGGCATGAGTCTTATGCTCGCCTGCGATCGCTGAGCTCATCGCGTCTATACTCATCGGCGACGTCGGTGACCGAACACCGGGGGACGTCGACCGAGCTAATGGTGTGTAGCCATTCCCCAGTCGCGAGTCGGAGAGTTGGAATCGTGGGATAGAGTCCAAATTCCGTGAAGACGTATGTGAGGACGGCCGGTCGTCGAATCCGACTTCGAGCATATGTTCAAGGTCCACCTCTGCGACAGTCTCCGCGCTCGCATGAGCCCGATTAATCAGACCAAGCGGTGGCGGTGGGTACTGGATACTGTTTTCGTTGTATCCACCAATTTGGGCTCCCCAATGGTCATCCTCTGAGGAAGTCACTGAGAAGGTGTCCGACCCATCGTATTGACTGTCCGCCCGAGCGCTCAGGAGGTCAGAGTTGCCAGCCATATAGTTGCCGTGTAGTCGCTCCAATTCTCGTCGTCTTCGTTCCTCTCGCTTGAGCTTCCGTAGACGCGACCGTTCCCAATCTTCCCATCGTCGCAGAGGTACGTTGATAACTTCGCGAACAGCTCCACCATCGCCATGGCCTTCACCCTTTCCTTCACCTTCTACCTTACTATTTCACATGAAAGGATTGGTCAATCACTGGGATGAAAGACAAATGAATGGACTCACCGAGTTTCACCCCAAGAGAAGTCGTCAAAATGCCAAAATGCATACACAGGAAGAACGAAATTCCAAATAGGAAGGGCAATGAGATAAACAAACATCCAGAAAACGTAAACCACCTTTCGAGTGGTAATCAAGATAAGTACGGCTGGCAGACCAAGAACGGCAATCAGGAGCATGAGAGGGATGGCTTCTTCGAACGTGTTTGGAGGTTGCAGGGCCATGCCAACAATAAGCATGTATGTCAGGGCGATGGCGATGGGAAGGACGACTGTTCCGAGGAGATCCATGAAGACGACGAACTGCATGCTGAAACAGAAGGTGCCACAAAGATTGCGAACAAGAACGAGCTCCATCAGATTATGGATCGTCGAGTTGATCCATCGTCGACGTTGTGACAAAAGCATGCTGAAAGTATCAGGAACAACAGTTCGACATCTTGCTTGAGGAAGGAACATCATCTTTCGATTTGGGAATGTTCGGATGAGACATGTCGTTAGGAAACGATCTTCGCCCAGGAGCAACAGATTCTTTTCGTGAAGGGTCGTTACAACGCTTTGGCTGTACTCCTTGACAATTTCAGGTTTGATGATGAGGGGTACCCAGTCGTCGCCTGTCGATTTTCGTGCCTTGAGGCGGAACATGGAGAAACAACCTGGAAGGCATGATACACCACCAAATACGGACTCGAAAGCCTTGGCAAGGTGATGGGAGATGAAGTACTCGAAGACTTGAATGGCGGTTACCCAAGTCTGGCGTTTGTTGGCTATACGAGTCTCACCGCACACACCCATGATCATTTGATCATGATGCATACAGTTAACCAAGTACTTCAATGAATCGGGGAAGACCTTCGTATCCGCATCAACCTGAAAGCAAGCACGCCATAAGCGTGCGTAATGAGCGAAGCGGTTTCAGTGTACATACCATCAGGACAACCTCAAAGAAATCCGGCGTAACTCCCATCAATATATGAATCTTACGGAAAAGGTCGAAGTCCAACGGGGTCATTCGGTCGTTGTATGTGACTCGCGAGAAAAAGTTCATGAGAATAAGCTGACTGTCGCGCTTTCCCCGATTCCCAGGCTTCTTGTCTTTAGCAGCCTCCGCCTCTGTGCCACACTTCACGACAATCACTGTCGGTGTTCTACGGCCAGCGACAGCTGCGGATTACCATAAATGAGTTTTGCCCCGAACAAAACAAGTATATGACTTACTATAATGACCCGCATATACCATAGCCCGGTTCTCTGCCTTGGAACCAGAACCGACTGCCATGTAGGACATCGGTAAAGGGTTCCCAAATCTCGGATCCGCTTCCAGCAAGCTGACACAGGTGTCCGGTGTACTCCGTTTCTCACCAGCTCCTGTCACCATCCCATCTGCTACGACGAACAAGAGTTTTCGGGAGTCGGCGTATGTTGTCGCTGAAATGGAATCGAGGGTTGTTCGTAGAGATTCTTCGCCTTCAGAGTAACATGTAACGAGACAAACGGCGAAGAGCTCTGCTCCGATCTGGGCGAGGCTCATAATTGGAGCAGCAGCTTCTTGGCTAACGAGCGTTGAGCTTGACGAAGCTAGCGAACGAGCAGACTTCCCGCTGGGTTTTGCCAATTTCTTGGTACCCTGCGGACCTGCCCAAGGAGCAGTTCCGTTGGGGTTGTCCACGGTAGTGTTGGCGCCTTCCGGCATCACTGCTGGGCTAATGGCGGACCGGTTGAGGGTGATAGAATCGGGGGGACCAGCGAGCTTCGCCGACATGAACCAGTTGAAGAAACATGCCATGACGAAACGAACGAAAACGAGGGAGAGAATGACGATGAGACCGGCATACAATACCAGCTGCGAAACGAAGCAGCCGGGTGTCACTTTATCGATGTTGCCCGCGTAATATCGTTGGATGAGACAAGGGACGGCGGCCTTGACGTCAGAGCGGTAGTAGAAGAGTCGGGTGGCATCCCTCCCACTAGCACCAGCAGTGCGTTGTAGGACGGTACGAATGGCAGTGTCGAGGTTGTCGCCTGGGATAGCTGTTGGATGGATGGTCATATATGAGTTCATGTTCAGGACTGCGCCGTCCAACACAAAGTAGTTCGCGAGTGACGCGACCTGGTCCCAATCGTAACCAACAATTAGGCCAGTGTTGACGAAGCCGTAGGACTGAAATGTAGCGTTCGAGTTGATGGCTCCGAGAGGACATGTCGTTCCCGAGCAAGGCTGCTCAGCAGCAGCGCGGAAGGTGAGGCCTGTGCAGGATGGGTAGTTGCTGGCTTCGCGTTGAAACAGGGTTGTGATATCTTGACCGGGATTCTTGAGGAGAGTCTGAAAGTTGATCCCGTCGACTTCAGGGTACTTGGTGATATTGTAGGCGTATCCTTGAACACCCAGCAGGCCCTGCGTTGACCCAAGGCGAGAGAATTTTCCGAAGTTTTGTGAGGTTATCGGACACAGCACTTTCTGGAAACCGACAGTGAGAAAGCCCACAACACCGCACATTATGAGGATGATGAAACATAACGCCATCTTCTCTCTCCATGCCTGTCTCATATTCTTATCCCGCAACCCTCCTATAGACTCCAGAAGGACGGCTGGCGCCCAGAAGGTTACGATGCGAGAAAACAGTTTCCATCCGTCGAAACTCGAATCATCTGGTGCTGGGACGGCGGCTCCAACAGGAAGACCTGCTGACTGTGGGTTGATGAGTGGTACTGGGGCGACGCTACGCTCCGGGCGAGTTAGTGTCTTTGCACGTCGAACGGTTCCGGTGGAAGGTGGTGGTCGTTGTGTTAGGATTGGTATGTCGGCGTTGTCGTACTTTACGCGTGTTGCCATGCTACAGTCGGGGAAGGAAGGAAAGAGGTGGCACTGAGGCCGAGGGTGGGAGTAAAGAACGAAGAGAGCTGGCTACCAGCTACGGCGAGGAGGTGGGGAAAACGAGGGAGGACGACGAGCAGGACGATGAGGAAGAGATGGTGAGCGACGTCGCAACCTTGGACGGCAAAGGGAAAGAATCAATTTCCAATTATTTTTCCATCCTATCACAAATTGAATATTGGACCCGCTAACAACCCCTTATTGGGACATATCACCGACATATCTCAAAAAGATAACTCTGATCCGCTCATGCCGAGGTCACATGCGCCCTATAAATTCCACTAGACGCCCGCGCCAAGGCCGACAATGATCAAGGTGCAAACCGATCGGCATGTTCTCAGGCTCTCGAGGTTGGGCTCGAGCTCACAATCTGCGTTGATCCCGAACATCCTCAGTCAACCATGGGACCTCGCCCATCAAGTTTCAATGAGAAAGATTTCTTGTTGAGCAAAGATACAGCTCACCAAAGGCACCCTTTCACCCTTGTGATACATGGAGGCGCAGGCACAATGCAGAGGGAGAACTCGACTCCCGAATTACGAGCCAAGTACAAGGCTGCATTGAATAAAGCTTTACTCGCCGGACATGCCATCCTGAAAGAGGGCGGGGAGGCCATGGATGCGGCGGTTGCCGCTGTCACCGCAATGGAAGGTAAATTGCCAAGCGTTCCTAATCTCTACCACCTCAACGCGACTGAAACCGCAATTCGATCATAGACTGCCCTCTGTTCAATTCAGGAAAGGGTGCAGTATTCAATGTCGCAGGAAAAGTAACGTCTTGTGTATCCGTACTGAATGTCAGAATCATCCTCAATCCAAAATCTGCTTTCAGAATGAACTTGAGTCCTCAATCATGCTAAGCCGCCCTCCATCCACACACCCAGACATCCCTCCCTCCAGACGAGGCTTTGGACTAACCCTTCTCACGCACACTCGTAACCCGTCCCAGCTCGCTCGAGCCCTATACCTCGCTCCTAATGAGGCGCCGCACGTCTTTCTCTCTGGCACCAACGCGGAGAAGATAGGCGAAACCTTCGGGATTGAGACAGTCGACGAGAGTTACTTCTTCACTGAGAATCGATGGAGGGAGCACAGAAGGGGTCTTGGCCTCCCTGAAGAGCCTTTTCCACACCCAGGAGGCGAGGATCGTGAAGGACATGAGGTCCCCCTCGATCAACTCCCCACAGGCACGGTTGGCGCAGTTGCCTTAGATGTCCGAGGATGTGTAGCGGCCGTGACATCGACTGGTGGCCGGACCAACAAACTGGTGGGTCGGATCGGGGATACTCCAAGCATGGGATCAGGCTTTTGGGCAGAAGAATGGACGACCAAAGGATGGGCAAGACGAGTATGGAATGCCTTCATTAGAAGAAGAGGCAAAAATGTTGCGGTTGGTGTCAGTGGAACCGGGGACGGTGACGTGAGACGATTTTATCAGTTTTGTTGGTTCGTTTCCGGAGAACTGAGAGTTTTCGGGTTAGTACTTCATCAGACTCAGCACCGCAGCGTCGATTGCCCATCGTATGAGATACCACCATGAGTCATTAAAGAAGGCAGCTAGCCATTGCGTCGAGGACCTGCGTCGTGAGGGAGGCATAGGGGGAGTGATCGCATTGGATAACAGAGGCCATGGTCAGTCAGGCTTATATACTCTTCGGGCAGCCCTGCCCGTCACATCTTCCACATGCTGACCGTGAGTTCTTCTTCACAGTCGCAATGCCACTCAACTGCTCTGGAATGTACAGAGGCGTCATCAAAGAAGACGGTGCGCCGAAGACAGCAATATTTGATGACGACGAGTTGGATTAGATTAAGCAAGGGTCGTTTCAGCGCCGGGATGCGGTGCCAATGAACCCCCGTCCTGTCGGGTATACCCACTCTACATCATAGTATAGAGGCCTCCGGAGCCTTTCTACGTTTGAATAATTATGCCAGAATGTCCATTATGTAAACTCTAGAGGAATAGACGAGGTTGAGGTTGGTGTCGACCGGGAAAATTGTCGGGCTTGGGAGCCCACGGGGTTTAACTGCCGATCTGCACAGACGAATTCAAAGGCGAAGTGAGCCTCTCGATGATCCAGGTGTCGATGTCTGGAACATAGGGTAAGCGTTCATGAAGTAGGGTGGGGTTGTAAGGCACATTGCATACCTATGAGCTCTATTCTGACCTTCACGCCCCTGGTATGGCACAAATCTCTGATTTCATCAATCTTGGACGCAACATCTTCCATGCCCAATGGATGAATCTCGAAAGTTGATGCATCAGGGATATAGATGTCGAGCGTCTGTAATGCGAAGGATTCTGCATTGAGCAGCAGATGTCGGTGGAGTTGCTCGAAGGTATCGCTGGTTGCGGGTATATACATTCCGAGCCGGGTGAATGGTTTGAGCGATAGGAATACCGTCAAAAACTTCAACGATGGCGGGAATATCCAGCCGTAAAATGGGTGGCCAGGACCTTCCATTACACCCACGGCCAATTCGCGAACCTTGGATAGTGCTCCTGATTCTAGGAGAGATTCAAAGAACGCAGGGTCTCCTGCTCTCCCGAGAACATGTATGGTCCGCAGAGGGATAGTCGAAATAATGTAATGATCCAATGTAGCCCCGCAATATTTCCAATCATAAGCTTCGAGGGTACGAAGCGAAGGTAGGACAAGCTTGGAAATTAGAGGTTTGTTGTTCATCCAGGAAAAGGGTTCGATTAGGATGAGGGTATGAACTTTCGGTAAGGGCGGAAACTCGAATTCGTTCATGAACAGGGAGAAACGGAGACAAAGAACCTCAAGGTTGGGTAATGTGAAGGTAGGGAATATGGAATTGGAGGCTCCTCCGTCAAGGGTCAACTTCCGCAGACGGTGACTGATACCGGTGTCTGAGGCGAAAATGGCCCCAACGGATTGGGAGAGGAGTGTGGGTGCTAGACATGTCATGGGGATGTTGATGGTCATTGTGTCGAGAGATTGGCAAGAGTCGAGGATGGAGAGTACTGTAGAGCAGCAAGCTCTTGCCTGTCTCCCCCTTATACCAAAGGGATCGGAGGCAGGTGCGGTCTTGAGCCAGGCGAATCCAAAAAGAGAGATGTCTCGGACCAAAGGTGAGAGGTCGGAAGCGTTGTTGAGCGTATTCTTGAAGAATTTATACTCGTCCAACGATAATAGGATCGGGTTGCGATATAAAGTCTGCGTCCCAACAATACACCAAGTCTTGCAAACGAGGATCGCATTACAGAGATTGCTTCGCATCTTCTTAACTGCTTCCACAATCAATCTTCTGTCACGGTAATGCTTGTTGAAGACATATCCGACCGAACCAAAGTACGTCGTTGAGCCAAAACATTCGAAGATTCTGTAAAGAACCTCTCGGGGAAGTCTCCTTGGTAATGGCTGCGTTCCCAATTCGTCGTCCAGAGGTTCCTCGAAGCGAACTGAAGGCGATGTAAGGCTTCCGAGGAGCTGGTGAATACGACTCGATTGAAGGAAATCAAGGGGAGACAACATTGAGAACCTGTAAAAGTCAGGTTCAATCAAACGATAGTGATCATACAGAGGGGAAGAAACACTCACTATGTCGATTGGAAAGGAGAGGAAAATGAAGAAGTCGTGATCCAGGGAAGAAAAGAGGTTCATGTAACCATTAATATTAATCTTCAAGCTGTGATTCTTTGACTCACCTCGAATGCTTCAAGGGTACAGCTCAGTTGCACAGCTTTGCTCACAGTGGTGCCAGGGTCTGCGCGCAAGATATGACAGTATTAGTTTCGACGTTCGGGAATACTACCATAAAGGACTCGGACACAGCATTCAATATAGAAATGTCTTGGATGTCTTTGGGTGACCCGTCACAAGCGCCCAAACATATTTCAATGCCAGAGAATTGAAAAGATTCCCAGAATACGAAATAACTTCGAGCATTTCGGAAGGGTTCTGTAAATTGTAGACGAAGGTGTTGTTCTGGGAGATGAATCTCTCTTGGACAACGATTTGACTTTGTATGAATAAACAACACCATTTGTTGTATTATCCCATAAGTCACTTTGCCGGAGTGGTTAACGGGATCGCCTGCTACTTAGTAGCCGAAAGCGGTTGGGCTATGCCCGCGAGTGTTCGAATCGCTCAGGTGACGTATTTTTTGCACATTTTACAACGGGACCACGACGCGACCTTGGACTCGACCGCGTAATTTCGAAGCTCGGTGACCGTGTGATACCATCTTCTCTGTTCCAACTGGCAACTACCACGATGAGCGCAAATAAATACGCTGGACTTCCTGACATTGTAGGATCTCTCGTTTTGGTCGAAATCTAGTACAACTATTGAACACAAATATTGGCAGGATACGGCACCTGATGTTTACGAGACCGAGGATGTTGTCGAGACAAGCATTGATGATGTGAGAGTGCACGCATTCGTCGATGGTCCTGCATTCATAACTATGTGGCAAAGTACAGAAGGCCGAGTCGAGCGATGAAGAAACTGGTGGACCCTCACGCTCGCATGGTAGAAAGAATGTAGAAGGACCTTCGAAAGAGGAGATGGATACAAGCAGCCTTCTGACCGCTGATGAGGCATCGAAGAAATTCAGGCGTGCAGAGCGCAGTGAGTTCTCTCTCATATTCTGTTGGAACGATAGGGTGTATTGAAGGAATATCAGGACAACACAGACCGAGGATCGTTTACGCGTATCCCCCCTCACCGACCTCATCTGGACAGGCATCCCCCGTCAGCTCCACACCTGCACTCCCATTATCCCAACGATTACGACGTTTGCAAGCTGAGCTCGCTGTCCTTGAAACGGAAATGGCTGACCCTTCGAACCCTTTGCTTCACAAAGAAAGGGTCGAGGGTAACTTAGATCCTGGAGAACTGATCAGAGGTATGGTGGATGTCAAGGGTCGGTTGGAGAAGATCAGCAAAGTCAAAGAAGGGAGGGGCCGGTTGGTCAGTGCCATCCTTGAGGACGGTGCTGATGGGTCCAACGTCGAGAAGAAAACAGATGGAGACAAGGAGGTGGGAGAGAAGGCCAGTGAGGGAGACTCGCAATCCAAAGGAGAGGTCAAAGATATTGCCGAGATGGACCGTCGGGTTGGAGAGCTGGAGAAAGTCATAGGTTCATCTAGTGCTGCACTCGATGAGGCAAGTCCCCATGATTTGTGACATTGCCATTATCTCACTGTCATGTAGCTTTCGCCGTTACCCCCACCACTTCTTCCACTGTTGACGAGACTCAACACTCAACTTGCGCTCTTAACACAACCGAGACACCTCGATTCGATATCTCGGCGGCTTAAGGTCCTTTTGACTGACCTTGACCGAGTATCAAATTCGAACACCCAACACCACTCATCTTCACAACGCAGACAGAGCAATCATCATCACCCGCCAAATGCTTCACCTCAGTCTGGTTCATCTTCTGGACCACCACAGCACCTTGTTTCACCACTTCAGGAACAACTCACCCCCGTTTTGACCAGGCTAGCTCCTTTACTGCCACATATCCCCCATATCCTGGCTCGTCTGAGAACACTTTCCGCGTTGCATACCTCGGCTGCTGGTTTCCAAAATACATTGGAGAATCTCGAGGAAGAACAGAGACGAACGCGTGCGGCTTTGGTCGAACTCCAGTCTGCGATAGAAGGCGTAGAGCAGAGTCTGAAGGATAACGAAGGTGTCGTCAAGAATAATGTGAAAGAGCTGGAGGAGAGAGTCGAGACGATCAATGAACGAATGGAGCAATTGTCGTTGGCTCGGGGAGCAGAGTATGAGCCCGAGGAGCTCACTGTCTAGAATCTAGATCGCTATTTGTCCAGTCTTGCGAGTTCCTCCTGGGATGGTGTTGCATTATAATAGCATGGGATCTTAGGAATCAGTCGATGTTTACTGTCTTTACAGGGGCTCCTGTACTATATGCCACGAACCAATATGCAAGCACTGAGGGTAAGCATTGTCCTTATATGATAAGTAAGCGAATGGAGATAATCTAGGGTCCGATGTGATATATCTTAGACCCCTTGAACTCTATGGATTTTGTTCACGATGAGGCTTCTTCTCAGTAATATCTTCGATACTCCATTTTGGAAGAATATCGACAGTGTATTCGTCAATATCTTCCGCAAGGAAACGGTGCATCGAAGCCCAACCAATCATTGCCGCATTATCTGAAGAATTGACATCAGCAGAATCCACAAAGGAGTGCATCAACCAAATGGCGAACCAGTGCAAAGAGAGGGCGGAGGGAATAATAATCCAATGGGCTCTCCACCAGCGGAATACTCGTCAAGGCGCTTTCGAAGCCTGAGAATAACATTCATCAGCAAGTCGACATGGAAATCGACATAGATGATATCCATACATATCTCGGAGGTACAAATTGCTGGCAACCCCTCCACTGACAACAACCGTCCCGATATTGATTCCTTTCTGCCGGCAACGATTGAGCGCAAGGGTCAGCTTTTCTTCCAACTGTGTAAAAGCTGCATCCTGGAACGCGCGAGCCAATGCCAACTTCGAGAGCTCGTCAAGTGGTCGATCTCTAGAGCGGAGAAAGCGCTCCACGTGTGCATGAAGGGCGGAATACGAAAATTCCAGTTTGCCGCGAAGTACGGATGGAAACTCTGGTATTCCTTCGCTGGCCGCTGACGTGTCCGTAGGTTGGTTACAGAACCGCTCGAGTGCAGCGCCAAGTCCATGGGTGGACCATGATAGCCCAAGCATCCGGGCGACATCGTCAAAGGCACGTCCGATGCTCTCATCTTTAGTAGATGCGAGTATACGGAATGACGTTTGGCTATTGGCAAGTACAATCAGAGTGTGTCCGCCGGAAATTAACAGCGTAAGGAATGGAAATTGTGGAAGCTGGTCTTCTGGTGTCGTTAGGGCTGCCGTCAGGGCATGAGCTTGCTGAGAAATGGCGATTATTTAGAATTCAATATCCCTCAAAATCTAATTTCGCAGGTACCATGTGATGAACCCCAACAAGAGGCTTGTTCAACGCTGCTGCCAAAGTTCTTGCTGCATTAGAACATACGGCGAGGCAGCCTGCCATACCTGCCAAAGGGGTTGAGTATAATCGAACAACCTCGTGGAAATTGCCATACCCGGTCCTCTTGTAAATGCGATACCGTCGACATTTTCAGCACGGATTGATGCGTCAGACAGTGCCATACGAACGGCAATTGGCTACTCATTGTCATCCAGTCAGCTTGCAGGAAGTACAATGGACCAATCAGAATCGCCAAACCATATTCCGTTGGTGAGCTTTGATAGCAACGTAAGGGTGGATCCCTCCATACTCTGTATGTCTTCGTGCAAGTATAGGTGAGTTGCCTCTGGGATAGCTGGACGCCTAAAGTCGCGTGAAAAGGACACCTACTCCTTGGTTTGCTTCAAGACGACATTGGACAGGATTTTGCGATCCGATGTAACGACAGCGGCGCAAGTATCATCCGCAGATGACTCAAGGGCAAGGACAGTAAAACCCTTCGAGAAGTTTCGAATTAGTGTTTGCGAATGCTGTCCAACAGTCCTCAAACTGAAAGGGTGTCTCGTTCGAGAAATGATGATGGAAGTGTGTAACATCGGAGAACGCCGAAGTTGGACGCAATTGGGCAACCAAGGACAACCGGCGTGTGGAGAACCATCGTCCCGCTTCCCGAGCCAATTGTATCTCTCAGCGCAAAGTTCACTGGCAACACCCAATACAACGCTCAAAACACCATAGAAGCCTTCCAGAGCCAATCACAGGTATGTATATCGACCCATTCAGGTATATTCATTCTTGACTTCGCGAATTCAGTGATTGTATCTGAGATGGATCAACTCCAGAACTTGGTCCGCCTCAGAAACTGGCGTCCAAGTACCACCAGAGCACTTTGTTCGTCCCAAAGCTCGAGCATTGCGTAACATGCCGGGTCCAATAGGGGTTCGAGCCTTTGCTTTTGACAAACCCCTCAATTGGGTGAATCAAGCCAGGCCCAGGTTCTGACACTCGTAAACCGCCTGTTATTCGTCAGGTTTGACGAAGGCGTTGTTGGGTCCGAATTGTTGGTCACAGCCCCAACCAATCAGTATATGAGGCCTCTCTGGGAGAATATTGAAGTGCCTAATCAGCACTGTACCTCACATGAGGCCAACCGCGGTCATCCCACTTGCACCATTGACCTCTTGTAGTGTTGAAGAACACCCTCAACGCCCGACCGACACTCCAAACGCGAGAGGTTCCGTAGCCTCGGCAATTCGTGACCCTTCATCCTCTTCTGTCGTACAACGGGGTGAGGCAATTTTTGTTGGCGTGCAAAGCTATCACATAAGCAACTTAATGATCCATATTCTACAACAGCAAGCAACGGATTTCGTTGGCTATACACCGCCGTACTTCTCTTGAACATTCCAAAAATAATTTTATCTGAATTCTCTACGAAGTCACCGCGTCGACAGTGGTGCAACGAAGCCGGCGGGGAGCTGTATAGGAAGACGAGTAGGTCGATCCTGCGGAGTAGCGCCTGTCTCTCTGCCTTATTATTAGGGTATTCCTTCAGAATCTAAGAGGCGCGAATATTAAACTAACGAAGCTATTCTCTCTCTCTAGACTCGGTGGGGCACTTCTCCAAGGACCACTTCTACCTACTGTTCCTGCTGCAGCAGTCTTCGTGGACTTCGCCAACCTTCTCGCACTTACAGCAATTGTATATAGCCTCATACTCAAATCCAGACTTTTGAGGCATCGCTCAAGCGACAACAATGGTTCACAGTGGGCTGTAAGGTTGTTTCCTCTTCGCGTGAGCGCTGTTTACGTTCTCCTACCTCTAGATATCAAACGATCGGTTTCTTGAGACGGTTGCTTGTCTCCTGTCTACTCCCGTCGCTCTGACCGCCTGGTGAGATTGGCCCATCGGAGACTTTAGGGTCGGGAGTGGGCTGATATCGTATTGGCTCCGGTCTGATCAGGTCTGCTATGTGTGTCGTGATTGGAATGGGTCTCTCCAAGTTGGGACCTCTCCTTACTCACGGCGAGGCCCAGAGCCCACAACCAAGTAAATCGGCGGCTCCATTGGCTTCGTACACCATTATGGTGGTATGCATTTGTGCACATGGCGCATTTTTCGTGAGGGAGATACGTCGCTTTGATGCACGTAAAGATGATATAGAATTCTGGGCCACGGCCGAGTAACCAAGTTTTTTTTTTCTTCACTGCGATCAGAAGGTACAAGTAACCCCTCGTTTCCTAATACCGTGCAAAAATATGTCTCGATCATGTATCTGGTCTGTCAGTTCGCTTATAGATAGAGGTCTCGACTCTGGAGACCAGTCATCTCCGTCTCCTGCGGGTGGGACTACGGTCAACGTTACATCTATTACAGCCGCAAAAACGGTTCCAACTTGGGTAAACATCAGAATACACAGCATACATACGAAATCCCGCAGAGTCCAGAGCAAACCCTAGGAACAGAACCTAACAGAATCCAAGATTGTGACATTATTTACCTCCTTCGGGTATCTTGAGAGGGTATTGGCTCGGCCTTCATCCCGACCATGCGTTCAACAACAGCCTATCGACAACCAGGTCAGAAGGCCAATGATCGAGGGCCGAGACATTGACCACTCAGGAAAGGAATACACACCTGTGCTTGATCCCAATCCAAGGTATCTTCCTCGTCTTCGTCATCTGGTCGTTTCTCCTCGCTGCCTGCACCTAGACCCCACCCACCCATGTTGGCATGGGCGCCTTCAGGGTCCGGACTCCTAAAACTCAATGTGAGGGAAAGACAAAGGCCAATCAGAACACTAGTAGTAAGCATGAGTGAGAAGGCCATACCGGAGACTCTCTAAAAATTCTCTTTCGCGTTCTCGGACAGGATCGTTGAATCCGCCGCCAATTCGCGGAGTCTCACCTCCATCTCCATCGCCTTCATCGCCTTCAATGTGTCCCTGAAGAGCCCGCCGTTCAACTTTCTGGGCTATCCGACCACGTCTGTCGCGCGGCAGACCAGCAGAAAGGAAGGAGGGTGCTCTACCCATAGGGTAATGCTTCTGCGAATGGGCAGAGTGCTGTATCAGAGGCGTGCGAAGAGACTGAAGAAGGTGCTGTATTGCTGCTTCGCCCGGAGTTAGGGGAGGGGCAGATTCCGTGAGGGAAAGGACGGATGGTAGCGAGCGCTGTGAGACCAGAACCAAAAGCCTGCAACCCAAAGTCAGCTCTCATGTACCTCGACCCGAGTTTCCGTTCCTCACATCTGTTGTAAGCGTGGTTGCTGATAGCTAGGACTTTCCGCAGGCTTTTCACGCTGCGCCAATAGACGGGCATTCAGTGAAGGGAAGGCCGGACATATTATGCGATCTCGAAACAACTGAAGCGCAATCGTTCGAACGTCTATCAAGGGCGTGCCCTGGATCATCATGCCAGATGGTATGGATCCCTTTCCGTTCTGGCCCCGGGGAGGTGGGTTTGTGTGCTTTTGGCATGCGAGCAAGCGATGATAACATTCCATCGTTTTGGAGGGGAAGCAGAGCCTAGAATTTGTGCCGCTTTTGAGATGGGAACTCGTGGTAACAATGAGTGAACACAAACCCCTTCTAAATATGGTAACACCTGGTCCCAAAAGAAGCCCCAGACCTCGACCACACGATGCAGAAGCTTCTCCTCTTCGATTCCCGATAACTTCGCGTTCAGAGTGACCATTCCAGATGCGATGAGATCTGAAGCAGCATGTTCAAGTGTAGCAAGTGCTTTCGAAGGGGTGCTAGAGACAGTGGACTGGATATGGCGTCTCACCAACGCATTCAGGTCCTCACTGGATTGAAACCGCGTCACATTGGCCGAGATCGTGGACTTGTTAACGGGATAACTCACATAGGTACCCGGAGCGGCTCTCCATTGAATAAAGGTAACAAATAAACATGTAACGTCGCCCAGGGGTTGTCACTGGAAGCTAAAGAGGAGATATTCGGCACACTCGGTGCGGCATTCAGGGTCGCACTGGATGTAGATGAAAGTGACGGAGTAAGAGAGGGCAAATGCGCTAGAGTTCCTAATCGGTGCATTTCACGAGAAACCAGCTTGTGGTCGTAAGTACGGGAGGCAGAAGGCTGCGAGCAAGGCGTCATCAAGCTGTCTAAGACAAGGCACAATAAAGGGATCATTAGGACTGTGCCCCAACGACATACTGACCTTGGATGGTGACGTGTGGCCCTTGGCCATCGGGCTTGATGACGAAGCCATCCCAGGGGTAGGTGATGTAGACAGTTCCCTAGAAATGAAAGGTAAGGCGGACTCTGCCCTTGAATGGCTTCTAGTTGGCAGAATTGTAGGGGCAATAGGGGTTCCTCGGGAGGGGGATGGCGTTGTACCAGAATTGGTAGACAATAGTTTCTCGCCAAGGAACCCGAGCCGTTTTGTTGGTTGTTGCTCAGATGTGTTCTGAGAAGCTGACGGGTTCCCCGAATCGTTCAAGTTGACAGCATTTACATTTTGGCTCGGGTTGGCGCCCTGAAGGACGCCAGAGGGTCGTGGAGTCTCTTCCTGGCTGAGGGACCGTCGGCCAATCTCAGGAGTTCTCAGCAAGAAACTGGCCTCCTGGGACCCCCTGCGAGTCTGTGCCGACCTCCCCGCCATTGGGGCCCTACAACGGAGTAAACGGGAAAGATGTTTGCGGACGACAATTGGCACCAGACCAGTCCATTCCGGACTTTCTTCCCACACGCACACTCTTCGCGTAACCCCGCTCACGTTAGAATCGCGAACACGTGAGACCACAAATGAGACAGATTTTGCGACAACCTGCAGAAAGAGGTCCGTGTCGTGGGCAACTATATTTCAAAGCATTTCACACTTGACATGCATGACACGTAGATAGCAATTGTTGGTATTTGTACACTTGCATTTCGATAGGATATCATACTTCGGTGCCGACATAGTCTGCCCAGCAATCCTATGCTGACAACGCACCCCGCAAGACCCTTCCACGATCCATGACAGCATCGGCCTCAATGTAACAACCTTTGAGCCATCTGTTGACCTCATCCTCGCTAACTCCTTCCTTGTCTGTGAACGCAGTCCTTGCGTGAAGAACTCTGCGGTTGTCAAAGACGACCGTGTCGCCTTCCTTCAAGAGATAGTCGTACCGGGCAGAGGGCCGATCCAAGAGGGAGACATATCGTTCAAAAGCGGAATAGAACGCTGCGGGTGTAGATAGAGAAAACGGTGCCTGGAAGGGCGGCGAGTAATTAATGTGCCTAATTGCCCTCGGTGATCCATCGGGCGTAGGGATAGGATCAAGTTCGATGGTGGGGTGCGAGCGATGCAAATGGTGACCGTCGTTGATGTAGTGGAAAGTGACCGGAGTCTCGGTCAGGAGGTCAAAATCTTCAGGATGGGTCTGTCGCAATTCCTCGGCAGCAGCGAGGGCATCAACAAACAGGGATGTTCCTCCCTCGACCTTGTTACGGAGGCAGTGAAGAAGTTGGAAGCGAGGGGGATGTTGGAAGTACCTGTAAAAATGGCTTAATAATGCGGATATGTCAGGGAACTTAGACGCACATGAGATCCATATGGAGGCCAAGATCCAGGTTGGTATATGCGATGTTTCGGCTGTTCCGAACATTCTTCACGTCCCACGTTTCGCCATAGAGGGTATCGCGAATCCCGCTGAACTTTTTTGCCAACGTGCGAAGTTCGCAATCTTCGTTGGAGGTTTTCTGGTTAGGCACCCCAGTGATGAACAACAAGCCGTACTGGATGATTTGTTCAACGGCACGAAGCAAACCAGGCTTTGTTTCCAACGCATCGTATGGAACGAAGAGATTGGGTGCAGCCTCGATCTTTTTGGCATCCCAGCTGACGGGATCAAAGTCCTTGTGGAACTGATGAAGCTGGGATGAGGTGGAATGGCTCTTCAAGAGATCTGAGGGGTAGAATGAGCGATGGCCCGAGGCCCACTGAATACCGATACCGGCTGATTGAAGTCTCAACGCCATTTTGAGTAGGCGTCGTATCCGCAGGGATGTCCGTGGTTTTGAAGAGCTTCTGGCGAGTCGAGGGGTGGACACATTCCGGGCACTGGCACGAGTCCCTGAGCCACTTATAAGGGTAGGTGGTCCCGTTGTATTCCAAGCTCACAGCTTGCCGTGGTGTGGTCGTGGTTGCGAACCAGCGTCTGGTGATGCTTGATCTTGCCAATTGACGAAGCATCTTAAAGACCAGGTGAGCCTATTGACGTGAATGCGGGGTAAAATCTTGATGGCATCTTCAGTTCAAGATGAGTATCCATTATCGAAACGACATACCTGGCTTGTGTAGAGTAGTCTTTAGGATGGTGTCTCGTGTTCCTTCTCGTCTCCGTGGGGTTTTAAGGTAGGAAAGAATGTCGAATCTCACCAAGAAATGGGATAAACTTCGCAGTCGTCCGAGGATGAGTTGACCATCGTGACCACTTAATAGACGTGCGAGGCGGGACGAGGCTCAGATGGAAATCTGATAATCTATACCGGTTGCCTCGATCAGCGGTCTTGCCTAAATTGGACTTGTACTGAAGCGAGAAACCCACCAAGAAACCAAATTTTTCGTCGGATATGCGGCTTTGTTGAAGTTTACAGACAGACCCGCATTTTTGTGGGTTGAATTGAGACACTTATGAGACACGGTTGAGCAACCTAAACTCTATTCAGTGAGCTTCTATTCTATTGTCACTTCAACCCCTGACTCACGCTTCCATGATGCAGGTACATCCCAATATGGACCGATTCCATTCAATACTAGACCCTGGCATGGAATTTCTAGGATTATGCTCCAGTTCTTCGAGTCTGGTCGGCCTCGCACATATGCGTATGGTGGATTTATATGAGCACGATTCTGCAAGCTGAAGTACTTACTATGCCCATTCCATGAAAGCCGGGCACACATGAACATGCAGAATTGCGGTCGGATGGTCCGTTCGTTGTTCGTTGAGGGATAGAATGTAAGTGAGAAGAAGATATAGTCCGTTGATCCAAGCTTAATGTACCGCAAATAGTTACACAAATTACAACAAAGAGATGCAACACAGCAAAAGAACCCAACCTAAAACCGAGGCCCCAAGTTTTACTCGACACAAACACTTGTGGTGGACTCCTGAGATTGGACGGCGAAAACAAAGTCTGTTTTGATCACATCGTACTGTGCACGCTCCTTGAGACTCCCCCATTTTACCCACCAATCGTCCGCTTCATCCTCGGCATCATATCCAAACGTCTCACGGACAGCCTACGAGAAAGATGTCAGGGTTGGAATGTCGACTGAAAACAGTTCGGTAATCTGTACCTCAAATTGCTCGGCGATATCATCACCCCCGTTGTCAGCATCCAGCGCATTCAAGCCTGCATCATACTTAGCCCTCATGCTCTTATCCCGCAACTCTTGCATCTCACCAGAGGGAAGGGTCAAGGTAGAGAGATAATTCATCTCAGCCTCCTTGATAGAACTTACACGACCTTGACGAATCTCTTCGAAGGCCCATAGGAAGGTCTCAATCTGGTCCCGTGTGTGCAAATGCTGGAACAAGTGTCCCAGCGCAGCCGCATCGCATACACCTAGACTCATTCCTTGCAAGGCACCAGGCTGAAAGACAGGGGTTAGTTATGAGAAGCCACGACCAATTGAAAAAAAACGGAATACATACGTAGAAAGGATGAGCCGCCGATCCTATCAGCAGCATAGGTCCGTCCTCGTGTACCCAGTCCTCAAGCTCGGGCCTTTCTGTGACGGGAATACAAGCAGGCGCGGGTGCTAGTCCTGCTAGCTTCCGCAACCTATAGAAAAAATCGTTAGATTATGCCACGATGTCGTGAATGGGGGATGCACCTCGATTCGCAGGTACCCATTTCTGATAGTAGAAAATCATTATCCACGGCACTTGTCCACCCATTTCCGGCCATATCGTCAGCTGGTAGCCAGAGGTGCAATGCATAATCCTTGTCATGAGGATTGTCGGGATTCTTTATTGGATAGCCTATTGCGGCTCTTCCGTCCCCAAGCCATGTGTGGATGGTTCCCTGTATTACGAGGAAATCAGCACGTTAAGTCCTCGGCGCATCACCATATGAATTCGGCAGACCTGTTCTAGCATTTCCAGGAGCTCTGGTTCCTGATTGATTTTGTCTTTGGGAACAACCAGGCTGTCGACCAAGAAGTCAGTTGCGTCTAGACGTGATGCATGTTTGAAGACATACTTGTACATAGACATCCCCAATGGTGTCTCTCTTTCTTCTTGATCAGCGACGACCCTCCGTGAGATACCCGATTGTCCATCAGCTCCCAAGATGACATCAAATTCGAATTTTCTCCTGAGACCAGAACTACGGTAGGCCGCTCATCTGGCTCAATCTTTATTGATGCAACCTCTGCGTTGCACTGTATCACGGCGCCATGGTCCACGGCGGCATCGTACAAAAGCTTCCGAAGTGAGCCATACTGGAAGGAGAGTGCATTGTTCGACGAGGGAAACGGAGATTGTGCCTACAATCAACACTCGTCTGAAAACAATGAGAAGAATACTCACGTGCATGCATATGAAATCTCCTCCCGTTTCCTTGAGGACTTCGGCCTCCCACGCATGGGTTCCAAGGGTGTAGCCCGAGTCATCTAGAAATCAAGGAATGGCGACGGAGTGGAGTCAATGGATAGGGGAGGAAGACAGAGAAGGTCCACCCACATCTAGCGAGATGAACAGTGCGTGAGGTTGAGGCTATTGCCCTCAGTTGTTTTTCCAGACCCCAGCGAATTAGGATCTTCGACATGTTCGGTGGAACACGACAACCACCCGCACCCTTGGTCTAGTGCAACGGCGATAAGCTTCAGTCTGAGGACGAGGTAAACACGGAGGAACCTTTTCGAAGTCACTTGATTGGTCAAAGAGGGTAACCTTGTGACCGACGCGTGTCAGAGCGATAGCAGAGCAAAGGCCAGCAACGCCTCCGCCAATAATGAGAAAGTCAATGGGGAGGAGATGTTGCTCCAAGCTGTTGGATCTCGTTGAACGAGTAGGAGACTAGGTGTAGTGAGCACGCGGACTGAAGAAGGGTTAGAAGAGAGACCCACCATTGGGGCACCTGAGGAGATTGAGGTGGTGATGATGGATGAGCGAAGGTGGGTGAGTGGAGGGTCCGGAAGAAACGACTGCGGTGGTTAATGTACATGTTTTCTATCAGCTCAAGTCGCTTTCCGATCTTACTTTGGCCATTCCCCTGGGTATGATTTTCGTCGATCCAAGATTTAGTAAGGTGTATTTTCAGATGGGTCTAACCGTGTTTGTATACCATGTGGGCAAAAAGTGGTCTGCTTCCGCCGTGGTCCGCACGTCGGGACCACATTGGCCCCCTTCGCTCGGGTTCCCTTGTGAGAGGTAAGTTGTGTGGCGGGCAGTGTGGAAAGTCATCCATATCAAGCGCTCCGAGCCGGATATAGAATGTTTGCGTTGCATATCTTTCGATTCGGCTGTCAATAAATCGAGATTCATCTTTCAGATTTGGCTTCTCGGGTTCCTGGAAGACGAGCATTCCAAAGGTGATCAGAATCCCAAACACCCAAACAAGGTCAAGTGATGAGGGCTCGTTGCAAATCGTTGGAAGGGTAATCGTCGCCAAACGGAATGAATAACTTGGTCAGTCAAATACCTGTCCGTGTTCACGTACTTGATTCATAAAGAGTAAGGTGAGTTGACAAGACCTGCTTACCAGAACGCCCGAATGACAGTCGTAATTGCCTCTCACTATTGGCGATCATTCCAGGGACTAAAACTCAACAAGTGAGCACGATGGTGATCGCCTCACCCTCGTTTGGAAATGCTCCTTCTACCCCGTTTTGGATCCATTGAGTGTATCCAAGGGCCAATGAAACGAGAGGATCGCCCCACCGAAACCGGCCGATTGGCCAGTAGCGATTATGTGAGGTATGCCCACGACATTGTCGGTGGAAAGGAGGCCCCAACACTCCAGGTGGACGTCCGCCCGTCGGTTGCCAATCGAACGAATTGAGGGTTCTCGGACAACATGCATCCCGGATCTTTTATGAGAACTTACGGCCTCCGGAGCCCTCCTCTTGATGTGATTTTGCCTTTCCTTCAAGAAAGTCCATCGATGGTGAATTTTTACACCCAAGCGACTTCGTTCGCAACACGATCAGGTAAATTGGAAACCTGACGGCGGAGGACTGGCGGAGAGTGTCAGTGTGTGTAGAGGCTCTCGGGCAAGACCGTAGGTACAATTTCGCGTGCAATGGGGGGTGCTGACGGATTTAGAAGCAAATCACCGTTCTCCCTCACGTTGGAGCATCAAGGACAGGTAATAATGCGTCCCAGGGTTCTGGTTTTCTCACTGGAAACCAGCTACTCCTGATAGGGTCCATGGACGAGTGAGAGCGCCACAAAGATGACGGAAATCGAGTTGCCAGTTGTGCAAGAATGCCCAACTTGAGACAAGCTTTTACCTCCGCAGGACGTCCAGGTCCACTCTCGCATTGTCCAGGTTGTCCAGGTCTTCCAGGGCGGTCCACAGACGCGCCAAGGGAAACCAATGAAGGTGACGTCATGGAAAAGTGGGTTTCAATCGTGTTCCAACCAGAACGTCATTGAACTCACTGAACCCACTTCGACACAGAGGGATGCGTGGAGTAACTGGGTCTATAAGAGCCAGAACTTGAGGCCTGAGGAGGCATACCACTTATTCAGATTGCATTTTTCATCTATCACCAACTACAGAAACAACAATGGCGCAGCCTCGTGAGTCCGACATTCGAGATATGCATTGACGCAAATAGAGACTGAGGCTGAGCTTTGACCAGAGAAGAATCCACATCGAGTTGTCGCTGGGCTGAAAGCAAGCGTGCACAACCCCAATGTCTCGGAAGAGGCGAAGGAACGCGCTGCTCACCGTCTGGAAGAGATGGGCGCAAGCGTCGATCGTGCGGACCCGTCGGGTACCAGTGCCCAGGAGTCTGGTAGTGGGGGACCACATGAAAGTAATAGGGTCCTTGGGGGATACAAGGCAACCTTATCGAGTAAGCTGAATCATTCTAGACATCAACAATCCCTGATTTGCTGTTAGACGAGAACACGTCAGAGCAAGCCAAAGCTCATGCTCGTGAGGTGCTTGAGGCCGCCGGGTACACCGTCGAGCGATCCAGTGATGTGTCCGAGGACGAGCACACAACCCGGGTCCTCGCAGGGTATAAGGCCGCATTACACAGTCAGTAATCGCTCTCGAACAGGTCGGCACGGACTGACTTTCTGCCTACAGATCCTCGAGTCTCGGATGATGCGAAACAGCATGCGAGAGAGTACTTGAAAGAACACGGGGCCATGTAGACGTTATCAAATCGAATTGTATAGTATCCAGAGCCGTTTGACGATTCATTGAGCTTTTAGTGTGACTCGAGTACTACAATTGAATGAAATGAGTTCAAGAGGTGTTTCAAGAATTTTTTACGCATTAGAGGTTACGCCAAGCACGAGGGCAACACTCGGGCTTTCTGGTGAATGGCGATGGAGGCAGGAGGATATTGAGGACGCGAGATATCGAAGGCCGCCTCATGCGGCGTTGACGGACCTCCCTCAAATTACTTAGTACAGCCATCCTTAGCGCACTGTCCATATTGCCAACTGATTTGGTAGGCGGCAAACTGCTCTAGAATTTACGCCATCATAAATATTACCTCTGGCGGAATGTGGTGTAGATACCGATGTTTGTATCATAAGGAGGGATTCTGTCGACCAATGCTCAGCCAAAGATCGGGACCAAGTAAATTCCGTCCAATCTACCCATACAGTAATTTCGAAGTTAGGGAAGGGGCTGCTAAAATCCTACTGAGGTTCTGATGATCGGGGACTCGTGCTAGGAAGCGGATCATAATCGAGCGCGAAAAGAAAAAGGGAAAGAAAATTCTAGTAGTCGTCGTCGTTATCACCGTTATATTCTTCCTCAACTTCCGGATCTTTCTCTCGCACTACGCCGCCACGTTCGAAGAGAAAACATACTGTACCACCAGGTACATCACTGACGGAAAGAGGAGGGCCTGCAGCCTCTTCCAGTGCATCCAGGTCAGTGGCCTCAAGTAGGGCATCAAGTCGAGACTTTCCTTTCCCGACCGGGGGAGTTATTGAGGGTTGGGCGGGAAGCAAGGAGTGTAACACAGTATCATGGATGTGGGTTGCTGCGGTAGATTTGAGGCAATCAATATGAGCCCATTGTCCCAACGATGCCAGTTGCGCTTTCTTTTGCCTCAGGTACTAGGCACGATTTCAGAAATCGCGGGGAGACCTGAATATCATCGAACATACCGCTTTATCCATTCTCTCGATATCTTGTTGTCCAATCTCTGATGCGGAGATAAACCCAACGGGGGGTTCCTCGGTGTCATCCTCCTCCGTTGTGTCCCCATCCACCACTTCACGCGGTACTTGTGTAGGTATCCCTTGTCCACAAGGACATTCAAGAAGGTCGTGGGTGTGACATGAGGTGTCGGGATGGATGGTGAATATATCTCGCAACTAAACAATTACGGGAGGATATCACTTCAATTAGGAGACGACTTACATCCTTGCGCGTGAACGAGTCCGACTTAGAGGACTCGGAGGTCGTCTGCAGGAACGGGTCAGTCTGGACCATGGAGAGTTTCTTTGCAGAAGGACGTACGGCTCCCATCACGGCTAAGTATCATAGAGGTTAAGTGTAGGACGATTCTAAACTAATCAAACGGACATACTTTCGCTGAGGCCTAGTTTGGTTACTTGGCGTTGGTATATCTTCTCTGAGAAGAAGAAAATCCCGTCAGAAAGGAGAGACGATATCATACCATGGAGAGTGAATGACGCACCATCAATTGTTCCAGCAGTTAAGAATCTATATATAAAAACTGGACGTCGCTGGCCGTCCCTACGAAGCTATCAGAATCCAACGAGATGCTGTCCGGAAAGAAGCGACTCACCTGTGGATGCGCGCCATGGATTGGAGGTCATGGCTTCAAAAAATCACTCGTCATCGTTGGCACTTTCCTGATATCGGTTTCTGACCACTCACCTTGGGTTCCAATCCGAATCAATGAGGCACAACCTCGAGGCACCGACTAGATTCAATCCGACACCGCCCGCTTTAGAACTTAGCAGAAACAGGACTAATCCCCGAATGTCAGAGTGGGCACGAAACAGAGGCGGAATCCAACACACATAGCTTTTCTTGCGAACTCTTGTTGAATGCGTTGACATACTCCTGTCTCTTTGAGGTCTGAGTTTGTCTGGACATTTTGCGTCATGATACCATCTGAACAAGATCAAGAAGTTCGTACCCATCTAGACGACAATATGTGTAAGACTTCTTCTTGCAGAATGCCTCGATCACGTTCAGGGTGGAGGTGTAGTGTGAAACAATAATGCACTTTTCATCGGTTTTCTTGAGAGATAAAGTGAGGGGGTCTGGAACTTTACGGCAGGGAGACAATTAACCTTTCTTAATGTACGGAGAAGGTTGGCGAGCGCCGCGAGTTTTCCTGGGGACGGCGCTGTGAGCCACAATATATAATATCAAGTGACGTAACAACTGGCGTACCGCTCAACGAAACATCGTCTATACTCGACCCGTGCGGGAGAAGACTCAATGCGCTCTCCATGGCTTGCTTCTTGACTGGATCATCGTCGTAATTGCCCTTTGCTCTTGAATGTTCCACTGTGGCTCGCAAGAGGATCGGACTGTTGCTGATTTTTGTCAAAATATTGATGAGAGCGAGCGACTCCGCCGTTGATGATCTCGATATATTATCGAGGTTGTCTCGGGTGAGGATTCGCTTGAACATTTCGTGCTGCAGTTGCGTGGGCGTTACAAAAACAACATATTCATCTGGAAAGCTGTGTGAGGAGATGTCACAGGGAAGGAGATGAACCCTACGCTTCGGTGGGAGATATCTCTTTAGTATTGAAGCATCTCGCCTCAGCACAAATTGGCGGGCGATTCTCATCAACTAGTCGATAACATGGTTTCAGTGGGGAGGTATGCATTGTCAGCACAACAACGTACTTCCGTAGTCTGCTCGTCACCAGCCGCCCTCTCTTTCGCAGTGCAATCAGGCGCACGACTTCTCAAGATGGGTACCTCGAATGTTTTACGAAAGGTCGAGTAGTCAGCTACAACGGCGTCAGTGTCTTCAAAAGCATTTGAAGTATGAACACTTACGGAGTAAGTTGGGATTGCAGAATTCCGCCTGCGTAAATTTAGTATCATACCATAAACGTGAAAGAAGATGAGTACCATGGCGTGGAACTCGCTCAGGTCGTTCTGAATAGGAGTCCCAGATAGAATGATACGCCTCGGGGTGCTTAGAACTTCAAACATTGCGGAAGTCTTCGTATTCCCTGATTTCAGTCTGTGACCTAAGACATGGTTATTGAGTAGACATGACCCAGAAAGCTGCGTGCTAGCCACCTTCGTCACAAATTAAAAGTCCAATTGGTGGCCTACTTCCGCTGTTTGAATCCGATGACGACGAGGATTCAAGAAACGTACCTGCAGTACACTAGATCATTGCTGTGGGTCGTTTAGCAACTGAAGATCATGGGATAATCAGGACTCACATGACGGTCCTCAAACGTTCGTATCCGATGATTAAGACATGATGCCTCGGTCTGTAAGGAAGAGATATATAAGCCCTCAGTCGTAGCAATTGAGGGCGATTCCCTACGAATTAACGAATAGCTTAATGGTTGATTTGTCCTTGTCCCCAGTGAAGATACCAAGGCGATCCCGGCCGAGCCTTAGAAAGTTCAGGATATGCATGGGCCACAGCAACAACAAGGCGTACCACTTATGAATCTCGTTCTTCCAATTCTGAGGACTGTTCAGCAGGGTCGTAAGTATAAGATTTCGGAGGTAACTGACATTGATCAAGGTGACGGGGCATACTATGAGTACCTTGGAGATCGCAGAGCCCGCACCTCCGTAGGGATTTTGCTCTACACACAATATAATGAACTGCCAAATTAGTTGGAGAAGCCAGGAGTCATACTCAGAAGTGTCCATATCAGAGTGATCGTCTACAAGTGACAAGTGAGCATTGCTTCTTCATTTGAAGGAAAGAAAACTCACCTGAAGTGTTTTCCCCATACCCCTGGGATACAACATTAGCCTGAACGCATCAACGCAAACAGAATTGCTACACACATTTCGTCCGCAAGAATACAACCATGACCATCGAAATTGAGGCCCATCACGCATTCATACATAAATTTCACTCCTACTCTGCTCAATTACAGGAAGAAGGCCAGGAAAACTACACATACCTTCTACTTGGTGAGGACGAAGATGTCGAGTAAGTATAGGATCGATAACGACTGGGACAATTGGTCTCCCTCTATACCACGAAAATCAGCATCGTGAACAATTCTTATGGATAATGGAGTCGATTACGCACTCTTTATGGTGAGTTACCGCATGTTCAGGAGTTGGACTCTTCATCACAATCGCACCATTTGCATTCGGATCGTGACTGGTGCATGAAAGTTAGGACTGAGACTTCGCAGATTGATCCCACAACCCTTACCGAGGCTTAGCACTGAGTTTGGGTTTAGTTGAAGCATAGAACGAGGAAGCAGGAATAGATTGCTTTTGAACAGGTGTTGTCTGCGAAGAGGACGGAAGAGATTTCCGACGTTGCGGTAGCGGCGTGGAAGGACCTCCGTGCTCAGGGTCAATTGGAGGTCCCTCCTCTCTTCCAACAATAGAAGGAATCTCCAACTCGTTGACGGGGGAATCAAGCTCGACATCCTTTCCTCCTATATGCGTTGCAAATCCGCTGTAAGGAGGAGAACCGTCCCATTTCCTTGAGCCGAGCCTGGTGGGCACGTCAGAAAGGAAATGATGGAACACAGAGAGGACCTACAGAATTCCTTTCTCGGATACAAGTATCATCTGGCTACCCTTGCATACGACAAATGCATCACCATCCCACGTTTTGTGCTTCCTCTGTTGAGGTTTCCTCCTATATGCACAATTCGAGTTAGGTAGATGGAGCAAACGATGAATAGGATGCCGTACCAGTGGCAGTCCAGTGCATGTGAACCTGTGGAGCAGTGTTCTGGATATCATGTTGCTTTCCTCTTTCTGACGTCTCCGCAGTTCTGGAGGATGTGGCTCGCGGTTTCAACCCACCAGAGGCAGAGGGAACTCGAAAGTCGCTATTTAAGGTCTTGGGACGTAATGGCTTGAAAGGCTTCACGGTCGAGATCGAGTTCCTTATAACAGGATTAGGAGATCCAGTGTCCATACTCGCTCCAAAGCATTTTCCAGAAGCAAAGTCGGACTTTGGAATCTCGCAGTCAACTTCCAGTTCTTTCCCACCCAGACTCAGCACGGATCCGACTGCGATTTGCTGAGCACTCTCGACACCTGAAGGCTTCCCACCTGCAATCCTGCAGAACAATGTCAGGCTGTACAATAAATGAAGCCAAGGAATATGCCCACCTGTTACGAGTTTCCAAGTCCAACAATTGACAGAATCCTCCCGTGACGACCAGTACGCCATCCCCGTCCCACGTTTTGTGTTTCTTGTATTGAGGGTTGCGCCTATCAAGAAAGGACTCAAGTCTTGTTCGCTGGCTGGTCTACACACAACACACCATTGCACCATCCAGTAGCTTTCACGGGAGTTGGGAGTTGGGGCTTGAGGGGACTCATTTGGTTGACGAGACCGCCGTTTAGAGGGCGGAAAGTCGTCATTTGCGCCCTCTGTTTTTCTCTTTTGGCCGAGATACGACATGTCAGTCGGAGACGATGGTGTACTGGTCGTTGTGGAGGAAAGCAAGTGTCATCTAATCACTTTGCGCGAGGCTTCGGATCCGACGCGTCTCAATGTAGGTCATGTGAAATACACGTGACCGTTCCCTGATTCTCTCACGCTTGGCTTGGGGCTGGAAGATGACTTTGCAGAGTACATGGGTACATACAGAAAACAATGAACAAATTCTTGAAAAATGACGGAATATCTGTCGTGTCCTCTAATATCAGACATTACCAAAAACTACCCTGCCGTCAATAGCCGTTGCAAGCACCTTGGTCTTAAGGATTTCGGGTGCAGCAACAGTCATAATATCTTGAGAGAAGACCACATAATCTGCGCGTTTTCCCGGTGTGATAGAACCCAACTTGTCCTCGGTAAAGGATGCGTATGCTGGGTCCAAAGTCATGCCTGTTATGAGGGTCCTCCATTTACATCGTCGCTCTCGGAGTTGACTACTAGACACGGACCTTTAAGCGCCTCTGCGCGGGTCATGCGTTGCTCTGGAAGCCTAAGTAAAGCATTACGGTGAGTATTGAAGAATATGCTATCGCGTGTAAAGTGCGCACCATCCTTTCGGACCTTTCGGCGAAGTCCCCTCAGGAGAAAGCCGAGTGACCGCAGCATAGAATCCTGCCAACGGATTTAAATCCTCCACAGGAAAATCGGAACCCAATGTTATGCGAGCACCGTGGTCCAATATGCTACGGAAAGCGTACAACCCCTTGATTCTCTCGGGGCCCTTTCGAAGTTCAAATGGTACCGCGAAGGTTCAGAAAATACTCGTGACTTACAAGGCGGTCCTCCGCATACCACATATCACTGGTTCTGCAGAAGAATATGTATTTGAGCTGAGCTTCGACATATTACGATCTGGAGAAGTTACTCACGCATGGGTCGGCTGAACACTCGCAATGACTAAGGAGCCGAATGAATTCTCATTCGATTCCTTGTGAAGGGAACTACGCACCTCCCAGGTCACCGAAACGTGCCACATCCTTTGTGGCAAGGATTTGAGCATGCTCTAGTCGAGGCCTCAAAGAGGTCACGTTTACATCTTTTAAAGCAACCTCAAAGGCGTCGAGGACCAGGCCGTTGGCACGATCACCTATAGCATGAACGTTCTTCCAACGGGCAAATTCGCATGAGTAAGATCCTTCTTGGGCGCATCCAAACGGGATGACGAACAACTTGCCATCCATCTCGTAAAAACCTGGGGATTACTTCAGAGAGAACTTCCGGCGGGGTTCTCATGAAGCCTCGTGTCCCTGGATTGTCTGTGTAGGGCTCATATAACTGTTCTATACATTCAGACTGGCATCTCTTTGGATTCAAAAGACCAGGACGTACTGCTGCTCCTCCTGACCTCAGGGCGCCTGTGGGATTTTAGGATCATCGTGGAGATGTGGAGAGCAAGCTATCTCACCATCAGCAAAGATCTTGACGCTGCGGACACTGAGTCTACCATGTGCAGCTCCGATGATCTTCGGGTCGATATCGCCCGAATAATCAGCGTTCTCATCAAAGAATCTCATCCCGTAAATCCGGACCTATGTCACCTCAAATTTCGTTCAATGGGACAAAAGATGCGAGGCGGACTCACAGGCAATTTTCCTTTATCGGCCTGTCTACAAACTCCTGTCTGAGTGCTGATGGTGCCGAAGAACAATAGATTGCTTACTCTTTGAAGAATCTCAACGACCTTGGATTGAACCCAGCGTCATGGATGGAGGTCAAGCCAAAAGAAAGAGCGTCTTGGACCGTCAGAGCGAAACGCCTCTCGAGCAGCTTGCGAGTTGGCTCCGGCCGTTTGATCAGGTCTTGGGCATTGTCCAGGAAAACGCCTGAAGGGAAAACCAAGGGTTAGGCTCCAAGAACGCACACGAGCCTCAAGTTCAGCCATATCCACCTGTGGGGTTTCCATTCTTATCGCGAACAATCACACCGCCTTGTATTTCATGCGGTAGCGAATCTATCGTCTCAATGACTGCTTTCGAGACCCAAAGGGCATGACCATCTTTGCTTTGCAATACCACCTTGCGTCCTTTGACCGCCGGATCATTCTCGAGATGGTCCTGCATAATTAATAATGATGAGAATAATTCTCTAGTCCCAATCCTCAGACCTACGGCGTTAGGCCACTCTGAAAGAAGCCATCTCGTGTGATCCCATCCCCATCCCTCGACAAATCTTGAGACATCGCCCTCGACTTCGGGATCGGACAAAATGTACTCGCGAACCCTCGAAACGGTCTCTGTGTTCGGTATCAGATGACGAAAGTTCGGATCAAGGATGAACGCCAACCTTCAACGCTGTGTGTTCCTTCTAGTGGAAGGATCTTTGTCGCGCCATACTCGAGAATATGGGCATGCGAATCTTCATATGAGCGTTAACGTTATCAGCGATATTGGAGACGATTGTATGTAATATGACAAACCGCTCATCCCCGGCACAATAACAGCATTCTTTGGAATGTACAGAACGGGGAGTGCACGATTTTGGCTTTTAAAATCACTATGTGAGGCACGCAGGATCTCCCATCTGGCCTGAACCTCGTCTGCGTGGCATGGTCAGTGATCAGCGATCAGTCAGCGATAAATCCAGAAGGAACCTGATTGATAATTGAATTGACAGAATAGAGCAGATCGCTTACCGAGAGTGCCTACCGCGACGAAATATGACCCGTTAACGACGAGACATTGCACCCGAGGGTTCGTCTCATCCACGGTCAGTATACCAGTACGAGAGTGGGCGCATAGCGCATAGGACTCCGGTAGAAGGCGCGACAAATTAGTTTCCAGTTCGTGCTCACGAACATCATTGCTAGAGAGATAAAACGCGACTACAAGGCCCAGTGCGATGGGGAGGAGAAAGAAGAGACCATTGCCGGTACGTCCTGGATGGTTTGTGCTGTTAGAGGCAGATGGAGATGGAGGAGAGTACTTTTCTGCTTTGACGGACGCAATAGAACGTCGAGGTGGACTCGGAGAAGACTGTTGCTTATCCATGCTCCTGGGTGGTACGATGAAGGGGGTGGAATACTTGAAAGATGGCTGGCATTATGTAGTACTGATTTCTGTCTTCTAGAACATGTGTTAGTCCCGGCATGGATTAAATCGGACTCCCCGGAAGAGATCAACTACAGCACTCAGGAGATATTCAAACGGACAAGGAACGGAAGTCCCGTTATGCAGAAAGACCAACGACACTTTGTGATCAGTCGGGCTACATAAATTGGGGGCGCTTATATGGGCGTCACTTTTCCCGTCAGACGCTCACCGAATCGACGTTTAAGCTTGCCCTTCCTTCCTGCCATGGGAGTCCGCAACCCGTCCACAGGGATGGAAGCAGAATTGCCGTTGACTCCAGAATAATGCAGTTCATCGAACACAAAAATTTCAAGCGATCAGCGTTTTCACTGCGCAGTTGGTATGCTGGCGAGAACAGGAGGTGGGTGAGCCAATATTGAGTTCTCAGCTCCAAATCTGTAGCTTGATACTCTTATTGAATTCACACAGACACAACGAGGAGAGAACTCCCGTACATAAAAATCTGATGATCATTTTCTATAGAACATGCACGAGTTCACCCATTGTAAGCAATTCGCTTACAGCTCCTTATACATTGGTCCGAAATCCGGTACCTAGCACTTTGTCTCTAGATCTTCTGGACTGAGATGTATGTCACTTAGTGTGCATCTCTCGTACCACCCCCATACCTTGGTGGCTTCTGGTACTCTCATGAAAGTCAAAATAATCCAAAGCATCGTTGGCAGTACTCAGAAACTTCCGTGATATCCAAATGACCCAGTAGCAGCCTGCATGCCAGATCAAATGTGAGCATTTATTTTGCCAAGCCGTTAGATCGCGAACACTTGTGACCTACTGGATTCACATCGATTCATGCTTTTAGCACAAGGTACTCTTATCACATACAAGCCGTTGTCTGTAGTGATCTTCACTTTACTTCCCATCCCAGCATGGCTCTCTAGTCCCCCATGATCACCAACCGATGTTTGCTATATTGGCCTACCTACACCCGATGTATCACAACAGAAGATCATCGTGCCTTCTCTTCTGGTCCTGTGTATGAGAGAACCAAGAGCTCGGTTGTGAATACAAATGGAACCCTTCGTATTCGGTTCAACGCAGAAGAGAGCAAACCTACAGCAGGCGAATACCTCCTGATCTGTCGTAGCTCGACCTTCCTCGATGGCCCATTCTTCCATTTCTTCGTGTTTCTCTCGTGAAGCGGAATTTTGCCATCAAGTCTACAGGAACCAGAAATATCTACCCAGAGACCCAACCCTCATTCCAGTGTCCGTCGGCGTCCATGAAATCCAGCAGACATTCTTTTAAGGTCCATAGTTTTCTCTATCCGTACCCTTTGCCCGTCGTCAACCCTTACACTCACGCAGATTGTTGTTTACCTGTCTATTGACATGCCGCCTACACCCTAATTGCAAACCACTAGGATCAGCAGTGACGGCGCATTGAATGGTGTTATAAAGGAACTCATAAGTGTTGAGTGACCTGATTAGAACTAGAATTCATCGGAGCAACAAAATGTGGCGAACACGACTCGGAGTTGATCCTTGGAAGTTTCACCTAGAGCATGCCCCAGAGACGATATCTGAACCACTCAGATGTGGATTAAGCAGAACTGATCAAATAACGCGAGCCAGTACAAATTCAAATGTGCTATTGTACACGCATGGAGACCGGGTCGCCAAGTACATATTTAGCAAGCGCATGATAAGAAAGCCATACCGCTGGTCCCCATCGTCGACTGATAATTGATCCTGTTGGAACCTAGTTGCCAACAAGTGGGGCTCTTTCCTCGTCAAGAGAGATACCACCACGGTTCCTCCTAATACGTAGGCCAACGCCAATTGAGGCTTTGACCACCCATATCAATGCGAGAATGGCGAATGCCAAAGCAGACCAGTGGATAAACCCGGGATGACGTTGGTGAGCGAAGACCGCCCAGAGAGACCAGGCAATGGCAATGCTGGCAGGTAGATCGCCTTCCGTGGAGGAGAACGCGTACGCAGCTGCAGTAGCTTCCAAAAAGAACCTGAATGTCCATAGGTTTAGTGGTCTCATCGAAATTCGGTGGTGCAACACGTACAAGGCGAGGAACACAAACACCTTCGTCCAGACGCCAGCACGCTTCTCCAAAGCGTCATTGCCAAAGGCTTCGAAAGCTGTCAAAACAACGAGGACAGTGGTCCAACCATGGTACAGTGAAAATGGGAGATGAATGAACACTTCATCCGCCACGCTCTGGGGTTCGTGGAACTTCTTCACGATATAATATATGTGCTGAGGTTAAGTTAGTGTGACAGAACTTTAGGAGCTAGCGTCGGCACTCACCGTAACCGCCGAGGAGACGAAAAGGGCAAAGACAAAGGCTGCAATGAGTTTCAGTATCACGCCAGTTAATTGCGGACAATGCCCTACCCCACACATAATAATGGTTGACCCATAGGTTTACATATACGGCATTGAGAACTGCGAGTAGCGGGAACCTCCAGGAAATTTCGTCAATGATCACTTGCTTTCCGCCTTCAAAGAACTGGTAGATGATGGTTCCGAGCAATAGAAGATGGATTAGGGACCTTGCGCAGCAAGGAGTGAGTCTATCGAAACATATAGTATCGCACATTCACATACCAGATGAGGAATGCCCATGGCGCCGGCGTGATGTATGTTTCCTTTCCAGAAGTGTATATATGCTTTGGACCTGCAACTGTATACAAGTTCGATCCGAGGAATAGGAAGTAAACAAGGACATTGATGATCTGTTCTAGCAATGAGCAGCAACACCCCGAAAGCGAACAACCACTCACCTTCAAAAACAGGCCGTCTTTCCAAGACGAATTCGACGGCATGGTCGTCGTTTGTTGTGCTCGTTTGCTGTTAGGAGTGAATAGGAGAAGGGGAGAGAGAAGGGCGTGGCGACTCGGTGGTAACAGTTCCGCAACACATTTATGAGAACGCGCGCTCCGCCAGCGTGAGCCGTGACGTCATCACAGGGTCACACAATCGTGCTCAAGAACGCGTCATGGCCCCTCATAGAACCTGAAAGTGGGGAACAACAGTAGAGGAGGAATTATCAGAACCAAATCCATTCGCAGTCGGTGTCATATCATTCAGTGTTCGACGTGTACTCCCAGCTTTCTCGTCTTGGTGGAATTAGCAAGGAGACGACTTCTTGGAGTTGAAGACCGTATGACATTGGGGATGTTCGAAGCCTCATGACTCGACACCACCGCGAGGGTGCGAGAGAGGAGATTTTACCCCGCTGTGGAGATCCCCTCCCTCAGCCTCGCGGGACGGTCGAACCCTGCTTGATGAGTGGTCGCACCACACAAATCTCACTCGATTACATTGGTACATCGTGGTCGTACGGAGAGCCTTAACAATACAGCCAGAACAGGAAGAAGTACAGCGCAGTAAACCATATCCAGATAATAAGTTAGACTTCGCCCCTTCACAACGACTCAAAAGCACGGGCCTCAGCACGACCTTGTGCGAGTAGCGAGGCGAGCAGACCGGGAACATCGTTGGATTGAACGTGTGCCTCTACAACATCTCCAACGTCGGCTTGAAGGCCGTTCACGCGTGCTTCTGCGAGTCTGTGGGTGTTGGGCACGAATAGGAGGGACACAGCAACTCGATAAGGGCCTTCTCCCGGTTGCGATATATTGTAAGTTAAGCATAACTCGTTTTCGGAAGGTGACTTGAAGGATTCCAACGAATGCATGAGCTTGTGGAGAGCCAATGAGGCGGTATACCTAAAGCATTCTCAGAGATGACAACGTTTCATTGAAATTGGAACCGAACATTACCCACCAGTCGTAAAGAGAAACAACTCTCCCATCTGCTGCTTCATTCTTTGTGGCCTTGGCTTGTTTCTCAACCTCGCCTCGTTCGAGGCGCAGTCGTTCAATATCCCTTGCCCCATCCTTGACTGCGGCCTTCACTTTTTCAATCATGTCATTTCGTTGTTGTAATCGTTCGTCAAGCTGTTGCATTTCCTCTACTTGATTGTCCAGCTGTGCATTTGCTGATTGAATGGTCAGACGGGGGTGAGGGTGAGTTTGACGGAGCCGCTTCAATTGAAGTCGGGCGTCAAGAATCTGCTGGGCGAGTGAGGTCGCCTCATTGGTCAGCTTTCTAGCTTTTTGGAGATCTATCAAACGGCGCGTATGGGGTCAACCAATCTTGAAATATAATGACCAACTAACCTTGTTCTATCATGGGCGAAAGGGTTTGGATGTTACTGTGAGCTTCTGCAAGCCGCTGTTTCTCGACCTTGAGAACTTGCTTCTTTTCTTCATTTGTCCTCCTCAACAGTTCGTTGTCCGCCGCGGTTATGTTTGGTGCATCGTCGCTTACAATAGTCTTGATGTATTGATCCTTCGCCTTCTGCTCCAAGTACTGGAATTTCAATTTGCGAAAGAATGCCTATACCAGGGTAAGTCGAACCTCGCCACAAATAGGAGAATGGCTTACCAACTGTGCCGCCACATCAGCAGTTACACTTGCAGGATCTACTAAGCTTGATTTTTCCGCCATGGAGATCGGTAGATTGGGGTTGACGTCTTCCGAAGATATCCGGTCGTCGAAACGCGACCTCGAGCTCGAGATGTGCAGATTCGAGCCATCTAAACTTGATTGAAGTGCCCTCGCAGTATCAACAATGGTGGCAAAATCAGTCTCTGAGTGAGGCATGCTGGCGCGGTGAATGGACAAGTCAGTGGCTGTCGTGTCGATCGCGCGTGTGTTGACTCAAATAGCTCACGTGATCGTGTCACTGACTAAGCTATTCCCATAGCTTCAAGGCGCAATGGGTATTCAATTTGGTGAATCTCGAACTTTCTGCGAGGAGTATATCCTAGTATATCCCGGCTTGGAGACTGGTATTTGCGACTTTAGTGTCGCAGAATCATAGCTACCTGGTTACTTTTGGGACAAAATTTCTCCGGCATCCCGCAGCGCATGGTTTACGACTCACAGAGACTTCAACGACTCTTCTATGACCTCAACGACGTGGCGTGGCTCATATTTCACGTCCCAGCATTTTCAAGTTGCGTAAAGCGGTCGCAATACCATCTATGTCGGACATTATAACTCCATTCCACCCCTTGCTTGCGGCAATCATCTTCAAGAATGCACCCTACTGCATGTGGCGGATGCATCAGCCTGCCAGTGCTTGCAATTGGAACTATCCCTGATCTCTGCATACTCTATTGTGTAATCATCACTTCAGCACCACGGTCTGTCTTATGTCACCAACCTCCTGAACGTAAAGCCTTCGTGCGTCTTTTCTGGCACTTCACCTGATTCTGCTTTTTTTTTCTGCATAGCCACATGACAAGCTAAAGTCTGCGCTCCAGAAGGGAGTTTGATCACCTGAAGGTTCCTATTTTGCTTTTGTTCCGGGTGTTTCGATGACCGGTTCGGGATGTGCTCATGTATGTTAGATGAAACGAGTCTTCTCTGCGGATCTGTCCCAAGTATGAAGGTTAGCTCTCCCCGTTTGGTCCCTGGTGACAACTGTGGGTCGCTCCGAGCTTCTCGGGATCTGTATACTTGCCGCGCTGGCCTGCGTTGTTGACTTCTTTCTGGAAACTAGACATCATGATCCCCAGAGTGTGGCAACAAGGGCGGGAGGCGGCGAGCATGGTGTCGAGAGCCATTATTCCACCAGCTGACCTTCAAAGAAGACACCAGCCCTCGAGTCGCATGGAGATGACCTTGTGCTATCGCTCACTTTCATCAGTGTCTTTCCGCATGTTGACCATCTATCCAACCCCATTCCCCAACTTCCACTGACCCTCGAGTCTAGTATCGGGGATGATATCGGCCGTATCTGTTCGAGGCTTTGAGCATCGTGTTCTGTGGGAGATGGCCTTTCCTAACTCGAACAGCATCTACCCGAGGTCGCCTCTCTCCCCACAGTGCTAAATCGACTCAATCTCGGAAGAGCAGTTCCGGGCGGTGGTAGCACGAGGTTCACCGCTTAACAACTTTCGTAACCCTCTTCTTTCGTCCATAGACACTGATACCGCCAATCATCTCAGGTGCTTTCCCATGATCCTGACAACTGTCCAGCTTAACATCTTCTTGTCGATCCCTTTCTCAATACCGAATATATTCTCTCGATGAAACAAGACTTTGGAACGGATGCTGATGCGTGGCTTCTTTCACCAGTGGGAATTGATCTCCTTCATGAAGATTGTGTCTCTTGAGCGGTGATCAAAATGAAATGATAGACATATTGCGCTCGCACACTGCTTGTCAGTGCTTGTCGTTTATGGGCTGAGAGTGAATGCCGATGAAACACTAGATGGCTCTCACAATTCACCACGACACATGCGCTCGTTTATCGGGAATGGCGCTGACCAAGTCTCCCTCAGTATGACAACGAAACACTTCACATTGTGACGATTCTCATCCGGAACCTGCTCCTTTGCGTCTCCAGAAGATCATGAAGATGATACCTGTGCCTTGTTACATGACCAATAGCTGTGAAGGATGGTGTCGAATAATATTGTGGTCATTATTAACAGTAAGCACATATATCGATCAGTCCAAAGCTGTTGCACACGTGCTGAGTTCGACAACGTAACGTTGCGTGAGAGCCTCAGATATCTTTGTTTCTGGACGTTTGGTGGGCATCGGCGCGAACCTAGTGACCTTCCAAATCGAGCGGAGAGTACCCACCGCCACAACCATGCGCTTACATAATGGTATACTCACCTCCAGCGACAGTCCGAGTCTTTCTGCGGTCTTACGATGGCCTCATTCGCTCGTCCCTCACCTTCTGTATTCTCGACTTCCGCATCGACTTCTCTGTTTCGTAGATTGACATGGGAAGGAACAGTTCCTCTAGAAATAAGAGTCGACTCCAAAGAACTTCCTGCAAATAGCGATCGAGGCCTCGAATGCTACTTCATTCAAGCTCCGAGAGTGAGCTATCTTCCACTCTTGGTACCTGAGATCAAGCGGTTCTTGGTAGACGTGGTATTTGACGAAGCTGCTGCTCGCCTGGTCAAGGAAGAGGAATGGTGGTTCGAAAGCGAGGAAGGGAATCTGTTGAAATGGTGAGTTCTTCACTCATTGGTATGCGATGATCCTTGAGAAATGTCAAAGAGGATTGATCTCGGACTCGGCCTCAAGGCATTGGCCTATAGGTCTCATTTACGATAACCACACAATATCTTCTTCGATTCGCCCGTCAGCTTCGTCTTCCTCACCTGTATCAGGAGGTCCTCTGCGCTTGCTCTTGCACTTGGTGTCGCCACCCACCGATAAGCTTCTGCTTTCTCCGAGTGCGGAAGCATGCAAGCAAGCATTCATGGGACAAATGAAAGAAGCTGATTTCATCCGATGGGGAGGTACAAAAAAAATGACAGGGCTGCGCAAAACAGAACAGGATGGGCTATGGGAAGGAATCAAAGAACGTGAGTCAAGTTCCACCAACTTGAACATTTTTCCCATCTCAGATATGGTTGTGTCACAGATAATTTCGACGAGTACTGGCGTGTTGCATCCAAGGTCACGCCAACCACAACTCCTACACGCCCTCAGTCACCGCCACCAGTCCCTTCATCGGCCTCCCTGCACACTCGGCCCCCGTCTGCGGACCCCAACGTCTCTCCTGATCGAGATGGTGCATATAATGTCCGAAGCGTCCCTGTCAGGATTTACCTTCCAGACGGTCCAGTGCTTCAAGATTTGGTGCCCCCTATCCTTGAAGACGGTATGTTCATTCCGTGAGGCCCATTGTGATGTCTTCATCGACTTGATATCCAATAATAGGAACTGCGCATACGCTTGGGTACTACCTTTCTAGCCATCTACCGCAGCTATTCCCCCCTTCGTCATCAGATCCCCCGTTTCAGGATCTTGCATACGCACTGGTTCAAGGGGTGCTTGTACCACCTGAGTCCGAGATGGCCTGGCTTGGTGCTTGCATGGCCGGCGCCGATGGATGGGTCAGCGTGTGCGTAGGAATCCTTCGTGAAGGCAACGCTCAGTGAATATACCATGTGGGTAACCACCTGCCCCCGTTATCGTATCTCAGATTTTACTACAGACCACTTCCTTTATTAGAGATGACTCCTTGACTGATTATCACTTGGTTACTCTTCTTTCACATTAACCTGACTGATTAATTACAGAATCTTAGTGCCGTGTATTGTGTGCTTTCCCATTCAAATCCCTGACTATCTACTCCATCACCCCTCCACCAAGTTCTTTGTAGGTAGGGTGCGCTCCTGATAGGGGTTGCGAGTTGTGAGTCAACAATAAGGCAACGATGACAAGCAAGATACGAACCCGCAGCCACAGCCTTCTCTCGGTGCTCTCTTGCAGCTTCCTCGAGACGTTCCGCTTCTTTAATCTCCTCACTCTGGGCGTATATCTCCTTCGCTTCGCGTTCTCGTTGCAGCCCGAGCTCACGAAGGGCAGCACTTCCTCCAATCCCACTTGATCCTTCCTAAATTTCATTGAACGTATGTAAGAGGACAACTGTCTCACAACAATTTGCAATGCGCATTGCACTGCCCACCTGTGGTTGGACCTGTTGCGGAGAACCCCTGTGGTTCTGGCCCGCAGACATGGTATTAGCACTGCCGATACCACGACCCTGACTTTCAGACAGAGACGAAACATTGTGGGCCTGATTGGATTGTGTCGACTTGCTCATGATATCCGGCTGTTTGTCGCTGTCATCGACCATAGGCTGAGACTTCGGTGTCTGAGGGTTGAGGATTGGGTTCGTCGTTAAGGACATTCAGTGGATGAATAAGACCGGTTGATCCAAGTCCTTCGAAATGGTCAAATATGGGAGCGTACCGACCTTTGTTTTACGTGAGAAAAGAGGCATTGGGATTGTGCAGAGAAGATTAAGTTTGACGGCTATTGTAGAGGATAGAGCAACCAGGCAAAAGATGGTCAGGTTCACTCGATGTTTGAGTGACAGGGGCCTGCAGATGGACGGTCACTCATCCCAACCACCCACACCAAATTCGGACCCTTCGGAGGACCTTACGTCATACCTTTTCGGCTCCTTGTCGTGGCCCAGCTCCACAAAATCATTTTCATCAACGGGGTGAACACCAAACGAGGTACATCCACTCGAGCTCGCTGGTGTTACTGCAATGTGTATGTCGACCTCGTGTATCTACGCCTTCTCATCTGGGGACTTGGAGTCATCAAGGGGTCTCCTAGCCACAAGTTGCGATCCGAGTGACAAACACGGGATCCGATGATCCCAATCAAATTTTGCAGACAGTCTTCCAACGCGCATTTTCGTCTTTGTGGGATCCAAAGCCTCCGCTTCAAGCTTTCAGGCCTCCAGAGTCCGATTCGGATGATCATGAAACTCGTCTTGAGAGGTTCATTCATTCTCAAATTCGAAGTTCCTCCAATCATCTTTCTCGATATAATCCTTTCGATACCCCAACCCAATCACGACCTGCTGATACTGCGGAGCGCGAAGTCAGCAGAAATATCTAACGTCCCAAACCACCTACAGACTCGAGTGACCCTAGTAATCCTTTGATGGCTGATGACAACCAACCAACGTCAACTCATAGCACAGTAATCTGCCAACGGTCGATTTCTCACGATCGCATCCCCAAAGCGATACAGTCTCCTATCCAGCAACTAACTTCTTGATCATCTGTCCGACAGGTCTGTTGCCCAAATCAAGCCTTGTGTTTCAAACTCATCATTATGACCACTGATACATCTTCTTTGGTACATATCCATATTCATTGTTCCTCTCTGACTAGGTTAGTAATACATGAAGATCCTCGATGAACCCATTGTATGGGACTCAGGTGGCCGTGCTAAAGTGCCGAGCAACATGGGCACAGACGTTTGGCCCTGTCGCGCAAGCCCAGATCATGATGGCGGCTCGGCCGTCAGACTTGAATGTCCGTCAAACACATACAACTAGGTCCCAAGTTTTCGTTGGCTCAAGATTATTCGCCTGGACGATTCTCGTTCTCATCCGAGGGTTCGCATAGCCTCATCACCTCCAGAGATTGCAAACTTATGTTCAAAACCGAGAAGGAATCATTGATGGTCGCCATCACCGATTTAGGAACTCAACCCATTGGCGGCTCTTACATGAGCGCCCAACGTACAAACTTGACGGTCGTCATCCATGTAACTGAGGTGGGACCTCAATTCGATCCGGCACCTCAAGGAGGTCTCATACATAATTGCTCCCCGAATAATCGCCGATTCCAGGATGTGGCTCAGTGTGGCGGGCTTGCGGGGGTGTTATCAAGCTCCTCTGCGCCAAGTGAGTAAATGAACCTCCATACGTTTCGTGCAGATGTGATGGTTCAACCTCGGCCCCAAAGCTATCACGATATACGCCACTTTCTCCTCAATTTACGTAGCTGTACCTCATGCAAAATATGTTCAGCAAATGCTGCTGAGATCCCACCCAGGATCCATCAGAGCTTAATTCATTCTCAGGATTTCCCGTGGATGGCACCTCAACACATTTTGAGGGACAATTTTTAACGGAGGCTAGAAGCGATTCCTTCTGGAGCCGCGGAGACGATGAACTGGAAAGGGAATATGCCGACGGCACCTCCGCCTCTGATTGGGTTTCACGGAACCAGGTGGACGAGCAGCCTTTGAGTTTGGGGAAACCCTCTCGAACTGTAGATGTTGTTGTGGACCTTGTTGCAGATCTGTGTTGCCCGATTTCCTCGTGGCCGCGTTGACACCAAAGCCCTTTCGGTTCAAACATCATACAAAAGGGCGGTGGTCTTGACTCTCATGTCTGTATCCCCACCTCTCGACTATGGATGACATCCAGTTCGTTCACGAAGCTCCTCACCTCGTTCAAGGCCACAAAAAGAGACCCAGACTCGTTACTTCTTGCGACAACTGGTATTTTTGTGGCCCATTTGTATCCCATCGTTATATTTCTCACATTCTACCCTCAGTCGACTCAAAAAAGTGAAATGCATTCAGACTCCTGATAATGCGAGGTGTGAGGCCTGCGAGGCCGCACAGACCCCTTGCCGCTATCGAGATCGGGAGCGTTACTTCGCAGAACGCAGTCGAATAATGTCAAACTCATCCCCTGACCCTGCGCAGCCGAGATCTTCTTCGAGGTCAAATTCACTAGCACCCTCCACCTCAACCAAACGTGAGGAGACACCTCCTACTTTCTTTCCAATCGGCTGGCCGTCTTCAATGGGTGGTGGAGATGGGGTACCCACGGGCTCGTATGCCATGTCGCAACACGGCGTACATCATCCTGGCCACGGTGGCGCAGGCTATCGGCCAGCGTCAAGTTCCCATTCATCTGGGAATCAATGGTAATAACCTTTTTTCCACCTCATATCGTGTGGATTTCGCTCATCGTGTATTTTCAGGCTGGGTCCCGATTCCCTACAGTATCCTCCACATCAGGGGACAGCGTACGCTGATTACAGCGCATATTCCGCAGATCCACAAAAATCCAAGCAACCACAGGCCCCATTGTTTGATCCCAACCGATCTGATCGCCCGAATCCACCATTATTAGCGCATTTTATACAATTATTTTTCAATAATCTCTCGACATCTTTCCCCTTCCTTCACCACGACACAACAATGAGGCAATTTTACGATCAGTCGCTTTCTCCGTTGCTCGCAAATTGCATATCTGCGTTAGCTGTTCGGTCCGTCTCGATTACCTATTCGGAACGACCCCTTGATCTTCTAACCTTCCATTAGCTTCTCAAACAAAACAGAGATAATAGAACGAGGCATTCATACTGTACAAGATGCATATTGTTCTGTTGCTGAGGTGAGAGAAGATTCAAATCCTTCATATCATTCCTCTTCACATTCATGCTCCTGATTGTCAGGCCTTGCTTGTTCCTGCCATAAAACGACCCAACCTCGAGGTTTTGCATGCCCTTACCTTACTGGCATGGTTTGAATACAAAAGAGCCCGACCAGCTCCATTTTGTACGTACACACAAGTAAGTTAGGTCTCCTGCATTTTCCATACGATTTGTGGTAGACCGATTGAACCTACGTGCTCAGATGGCACTGCAAATTGCAATGAATCTCAGGCTTTCTGATGAAATGACGATACGTTTGTGTCGCAATGATCATGAACGCAGCGTTTTGCAATCCACTTGGGCATGTGTTAGTCAACTTCGCGTCGCAGCAGAGTCTGGTAAGGAAATATTCAATACTCACCATTCTCGAAGATTGACATCACCTCTTTATAGTTCAAGGTCCCCAAACTCGCCGTTGAACCCCTCATTTCGCATTCTCATCCTACTGTATCCATCCAATCGCATCCCTATAGATCCTGTACATATAATTATTGCCTTTTGAGGCATTATTCGATACTGCATGTTCGTATACTCCCCAGTGTTTACATAGATACCAAAATACTGTCTTCCCTCCCGCGAGGTTTTCCGGGTCAAAACTTGCCCAAAGACCTGGGTCAATTGCTTAGATCGCCGGCGGCAAGCGCAACGGCCCCGATTGCAAAATTGCGGATGCTGTCTACGGAAGTCGCCCCCAATGAGGTAGTTGTGGGTGTTTGGTTGGTCCCAAAGGATTCAGACGACGAGAAGAAGTTATCGATAACCCTCGAGTACGACACGGGACGGAAAAGATCGAGCAGGAAAAATGTCACTTGGTTTGAGCGGACACGGAGAAGTCAACAGCCTGTATCACACCTGATATTTTCCGAAACACATATGAAGCGAGCTAAACCTAGATATCCACTGACATCTTCACACGTTGCATACTTTTTCCGCTAAACTCCCAAGGGCAACGGCTTCGCAAGCTCGCAGACGGGTGACCTCGTGTTGTTCTGCTGCGTGCTCATACATGTTACTATAACGAATCGAAGGGAAAAGATGGGCGGACCAGTATTGATAATACCCACGCAGTCATCGTTGAATCACTCTACGGACCACGTCTGCAGGATCTTCCCTTCGCAGATCGAAAGGTAACCCCAGTACCCTGGATATGTAGACTTAAGGTCATTCGTTGATTTTCTGCATCACTCCCTCGTTCAAAAAATGCACTGCACTCGACGACGATCCTGATCTGTCCTAAGTCGAACCAGGGCCAAGGCGTCCGACAATATCTTTAATGATACGAAACCAAGGTCAATGAACGCGCATTGATTATTACATGGCGGATAGGGACGCTCGCCCACATGGTCTACTCCACCATTGCTTCCGAATGAAGCTAAAATGATGTATCCAGGGTAATCCTATGCGGTGTAAGGAACATACTTTCCTATGACCAGCGAACAGTGCATCCAGAGATCTAGGAATGACCTATCACAGGACAACGAAGCAAGAATTGACGGTGGGATTCGCAGCATGTCGTTATTGGTAGTTACCAACGAGATTTTAGGAACCGCGGTCCGACAGGGACCCTGAGGTTTGTTCGATGGGGCAGTTCCACGACGAGATCTTGATATTGATGGTGTAGAGGACAATAAGTTAAACCAAAGTCAAAATCTATCCAACACGATACACCTCCACAATATGAAAGGGGGAGTCGGAGTCGGCCACGAGCAGCGCAAGACGGATGTCTCACATTGCTCCTCTTTAATGAGAGCGTAAGGCCCGATGGTATGGCGAACCAGTAGACACTGAGTCTGGGTGATGAGTGTCGGAGTCAATGGGTGTCTCCTATTTGATCTTTGCTGGCCCCTTCTCCATCAACATCACTGGGAACATCAAATAGTATTTCTGGCTCGCCCTGTAAAGAACGCCGACTCTGTGGATTATGTCACCGGGGGTAAGTCTCGCAGTTTGGCGTTAGACACTTCTCCCACTTACCGGTTCACGGAGCGGAGTATCACGCACTGCTGAAGTTAGTGGATGTAGCTCTTCAGTGACCTCCTGTGGGAGGCCACTATATAGATTACCATCATCTATCGCTACGGGATTACCTCTGGGGTCGAGGGAGACTTCGGAGCTTATCGACTTTCGGTACTTGTGGAATGTAAATAAGGCGATGCCTGAGAGAAGATGAGTCCTGGTAAGATACTGAAAGGGATTCTAAGGCTTACCGCAGACAGTAATGGCAACACCAGTGATGTTGAGCGGAGTTAGCTGGTCCCCGAAAAACCAAGCTGAAACCGTGATCGTTGTGACCTCCTTGGCGATCCCCGCGATTGACATTGGTACGACTCCTGCTCTCTGAATAATACTGTAGTGCGCTCAACTCAGGTTCAAACAACAGAACACAAGAGGAACTTACTAGAACTCGCTCAAAACCATAAAGAAAGCCAAGACCCCAGGCGCGGTAAGGAAAAACGTTGTTCGGAAAATTTGAGAAGTTCCGAGGAAGAAATGGCTGCGAAAAATCTGCGGCCAACTGTCTATGACCATGCTAATGATAGCAAGCGACAGGCCCATGATGGGAGCCAGCCAAAAGATTGTGGCCGCCGGATTATCCATCCCCATATCTTTGTTCTTGAGAAGAAGCTGAGTAAGACTCCACCGGAGCCCACCAAGAGCACTGGCGCTGATGACAAGAATGAATCCGCCGAGCACAAAGTGTGTTTCCGTTGCGACCATTAGGACGACACCCGCCACAATTAGGGTGATTACAGCGATGAGCCGGAAAGAGAATACTTCTAGGCGAAAAATAAATGCGAAGAGAAGGACAAATACGAGCGACGATGATTTGCACATAGCTGGAGGAGAGATAGGCAAGTTCGGACCAAATTCCCTGAGTGTCTTCTCAGGATCACATTGAGACAACGGGACTCACTGTAGAAGGACAAGGTGATCGTTTTGAGAGATAGGTTGGATAAACCAATATCAAGGCCTGTAGCAATTCCGGTGGGGACTGCTTTGCGCCTGCATGCATGAGAGACCATCAGAGTTTGTATTGGAACACTCGGGTAGGTGACGATCAAGGACCTCAAGCGAGTGCACCAACCGGCGACAACTGCACTCACGTATAGTCAGAAGGTGTAGGGTCGCGCTCAGGGCGGAAAGTACGTGGCCATATCAGCCTGCAAGTACCAGCCATGCCGAACTGAACGAACATATGCATAGTCGTAACGAATAGTGGGGAAGGGAAGCCGAAATGCTCGGGTGAAAACATCCATTTGTTGTACACAGAAAGTACGGTTGCAAAGAAAAACCTGGGGGGTTATGTGCCCATGTCATGCACGGGAATCAGGACATGTTACGATATGCGGGGGCCACAGGCACAACGACATACCATGAGGCTATGAAGAGCCCATTGATCAATGCATTTCTCCACCACAACCGCTTCTTCTCAGCGACGGTAGCAACGTGAAGGTTGAATTCGTCCTCCTGTTCTCCAGGTTCTTGAGACGACAGAAGTTGGACGTTTGAACCATGACGGTCATCGTCGAAAGCAGGTTGAGAGTGAGCCATCGACATTCACCACGACATCGAGCTGGTACAGAGCAAGTAACCGTGGGAACACTTCCCCATTTTCGCACCTGAGCTTCTCCGGGTGGCACGGGCAGTGACAATCAAATTGATCCGTTCCAGAAATAGGGATTTGATCGAACGGAATTGGCGTCGCCGGGTCCACCTTCCTCGAGTCTGCTCGGTCATGTCATGTTCATAAACGAGGAAAATCTGTTGCCTGATTGCGAGAACAACCACTCGATGCTATGCAACAACCAACAGCCAGTGCTCTAGTTAGGTCTACGGATATTTTACATGTGTACGCTCATCTAGCAACTCGCGTCTCAACTCGTTCCTCTGTCTTCCAGGGGAGGATCGCTGGTCGTCTCGGCAATCTTCAACAGATTGGGGTCCCTCCTGAAAGATAAAATCAATCAGGCGAAGAACTCAGAAGGAATATTGTCGTTACCATGTCCTCCAGTGTTCGAATTGCTCGCGGTTCAAGTATTCCCTCCACTCATCCTTCCCGATCTCAGAGCGGAATTGGGAGTGTTGAAGAAGTTCCAGGTGATGCAGAGCATGAGGATACCTGTAAGTTTGCGTGAAGGCGTGAACCCTGTCAAGATACGGCCAGCGTACAGTAGGAACCGAGCATAATCCTTTTCTTTCCAATATAAGAGATATTTCAGGAAGTTTACAAATGCTGGTTGATTGAGGATGCCTTGTTGTGCAAGTGATTGGAGGTAAAACGGGTTGGCAAGACTCTGAACAAATTCGAGCTCCAACTCGAACCTCCTTCGATTTGCGACTCTGGGATCTGTGTACTCAGGCTGCTCTTCCATGTTCGAGTGAAGGAACAAGGTTATGTCTGAGTCGAATTTGGAAATCGGTTATTTGGTCCCAAAGCTTTTGCCAAACAAAACATCACATGACTTATTTTTCAAGACGCGTCAGCATGCGCGTCGCGTCGATTTAACAAGGTTCTACTGCTTTAACCGTGTTGATCAACAACCCACATAAAATCATGTCAGGCGAAGATGACTCCAGTGGTTGGCAATTGACTGAATCAGATCCAGGTGTATTCACGTACGTCGTCTTGATTTCCTGAAATTTCAGCTAACCCATTGCTCCAACAGCGAGCTCTTGAAAACTCTCGGAGTCCCACTCGTGGTGGACGACCTGTACTCCCTCGATGCTGCATCTTTGGCAGCATTTCAGCCCATTCATGCCTTCGTATTTCTGTTCAAATGGGTCTCCTCGCCGTCCGAGTCGATGCAGGGGCAATTCGATGTCGACTTCCCTGGCTTCTTTGCTCATCAGGTTGTAAACAACGCGTGCGCCACGCTGGCTGTCATGAATGCCATAGGAAATATTCCTGGACTTCCCATGGGCACTCAACTAGCGGATCTTGTGAGCTTTACCACAGGCATGGATCCGCAAACAAGAGGAATGGCGATCACCAGTTCCGATTGGTTGAGAGAAGCGCACAACTCTCTCTCACCGCCATCCGCAATTTCTTTGGAAGGCCTGGGACTTCCGAAAACTGCAGAAGAGGCGTACCACTTTATTGTGTACCTGCCATTTATGGGTTGCGTGTACGAGCTAGACGGTTTGAAGCAGAGCCCTGTCAGACATGGGGCGTTTCAAGAGCAAGGGGAGGGTTGGCTTGCGAAGGCGAGGTAACCCTCTTACCCTATCACAAAAGTGCAAGGCTCTGATGTCCGATATTCCAGGGAGGTTATCGAAGCAAGGATAGCAACCTATCCACCAGGATCAGTAAGCGCTGCCATGTCTACCGCCTGTTGCTCGGTGCTGATTACTCATATATCTTTTTCAGCTAGAGTTTAGTCTACTTGCTCTTCACGAGGATCCCATCCCAAATCTTGAAAGACAACTGAGTGCCGCCCAGGCGGCGGGGAATAACGCTGCGGCCGAGGAGATATTGATTGAACTTTCAAACGAGAACAACAAGCGAGAGCGTTGGGCTGTAAGAGCTCCACTTCTTGAGACCCGTACCTTTTCGCTTACGTGGATAACAGTTCGAGAATAGCCTCCGTCGGCACAATTACGTTGGGTTGATTCATGCGCTCTTGAAGGCGCTCGCAAAGGGCGGAAAATTGGACGCCGCAAAGGATGCCGCCAAGAAAACAATGCAGGAACGGATAGCGAAAAGGAAAGAGAAGGGGGAGTCCTCTATGGACGAAGACTAGTTGCATGCAACATTCTCAGCGTTCTTTTTTCTTATCGTTATCTTGTTACGCAGTATCCATGCAGATACCCCGACCCGTCGCCTCTGACATGTATCCATTCCTTGTCATATGTAGTGCAGTAACCCGCGATGATTGTGAAGCTCCTATACGACCAGTTACATACTCAGTCGGCATCCACTGGATTCCAGCTTATGGCTCCGGCCTTGCCCTCATCAAGCGCGTCCAGCCTTCTCATATCTTCTTGATCCAGCTCGAAATCGTAAATCTGCGTGTTGGAGTGGATTCTCGAAGGTGTGGCTGATTTCGGTAACGGAACATAACTGGATCATTGCATCAATGGTGTGTCTCTTTGTCTCAATGACCTGGACCGCTCACCCTTTCTGTAGAGACCATCTCAAGAGAATATGTGCGGGATCCCGTGTATACTGCAAAAATCTCGCGATGGGAACGAAAATCTCGACGGTCAATGACGGAGGCAACAGACCTTCTTGGAAATGTCTTGGATAACATCGTGATCCATGCGGCCACGGATCAAGGGACAATATGCTTCAATTACTATTGAGTGTTCGTTGCAATATGTTACGATGGGTTTCTGCTGGCAAAACGGATGAAGCTAGTAAGGCGTTCCATTCAAACGTCAATTTCTTGCAGTGCGATCTACGGAGAGACCTCTACCGACCTCGATCTGGTTGACAGTGGGAGTCTCATATCCGGCCTCTCGAATCTCCTCGAGGTGCTTGACACCGCTGGAAAGAGTGTGTAACATTGTTGGACGTCAGCAATTATGGAATGACATTCTGTGGAAAATTGACGGACTAGTTGGACACCCCAACACTTCTGATTTTCCCAGCTTGTTTGGCTTCTTGCAAAGCCCGGTATGTCGCCAAGCGTCGTTCCTTTCCAGAGAAAGGGTCGTGGATCAAAAAGAGGTCAATGATACTCTGTATGTCATCATGAGGTCATCCCGAGCATCATTCCCATGTCTCTGAAGATGTGCTCCCTGATGAGCCATCTCCGTCAGCCGTAACATACCGAAGCCAAACCGCTCGAGCGAAGCGTCTACTCCCTCTAATGTACTTTCGTACCCATGGGTTTTGCTAATACACTTTGTTGCTTCAGGGTGGTTCCATCGATGAACAAGAAGCAAGGTACCCGTTGCACTGCAACACCTACTGATAAATACGTCCTCGCGTCTCAACCCGCTTTCCCTGAAAGCGGCGCCAACATGGGCCTCGTTCCTGTATGCCTGAGCGGAATCGACATGTCTGATGCCGATCAGATACAGAAATGGGTATTTCGCTTCCGATTAACGAATCAAGGGACTGACCTGTATCCTGCTTTGAATGCTTCGAGAGTGGATTCCTTGGTGGTGTAGTTCTGATATACTCCAAACCCAAGCAGGGGTAGGTTATAACCTGTGTTGGAAGGATCAGGATATGTTTGTTTTCATTCCACGAGATCAATGGGGCCGGAACTTATCCCAGCTGACCTGATGTCAATCGAACTGTTGAGTTGATGTTGAAGGATCCCATGTTCAAGTTTAGTGTCAATCGCAGTGAGGTGCGATAGGATCTCGGACAACCTGTGTGAGCTCTGGTGTGGCGCGGACTGTTGGCATCTCACAGATGAGCATCCTTCGAAGATGTGTTCTCACCACTGCATCGACGGAACCACGTGGTCAAATATCACCGGGATCTCGGAGTATCAGTCAGGGTTCATGTAGGAGCGCCATGGATTGGAAAGAGTTCGTTTCACCACAGTCGAATTCAAGCTCGTCTCTCGACAATTCGATCGTGAGTTGTATTATTCACCTGCTGGTAAAACCACAAGATCAGATTAGATAGCCGCTCGCTCGCCAGAACAGGCTATCGTCCCGAGGAACGATAGAATCGACGTCCGAGTCTGCTTTGACCTTTTTTAAATCAATCCTTGAACGTCGCCATGTCCCCATCGAGAATAACCCTACTTTCGGCCCACTTGCATTCAACGTCTAGATCTTAGCGCAGTGATCTCTATTTCATGCGGCGCAGAATGGACTCGAGTCACCACCGAAACACATCCCACAAACTGGCACATCGTACCAGACTTGTAGACTTCCGGCCATTGATCATTGTTACCCGTCAACGCCGTTGCAAGCCAGAAACCCCCTCTATTCTAGGCTCTAATTAAAATGCAGGGTCGTTCTCTCGCTCGCTCAGCGGGGTGGGAGAAATCATCTCTCCTTGCATTCTTTGCGGCCTATCTAGTCATGAGCGCGGTCAAATTTCCAGCCGCTCTCCAACGTAGTATGCAACGCGAGATGCGATCACCCCGCGAATCGGAAATTTTGGGCCTGAGGACCGCACCTGTGATAGACTCGCTGATGCGACTGGAATCGAGCATAACCTCGGCATTCATTTCGCTTTGACAATACAATAGGAAATCCGTAGCCTGGCTGTCTGGACTTCGGTAAGTCGGTTGCATTCATAGCGAGGAGGCTGGGAGTTAGCTACCTGTGTAAGGTGTTCCCGAGGCCCCAGGCCTGCTCCAAGGGATCAGGTTTGCGTTACAGTCAGCAGCCTTCTCTTCTGTTCAGAACTCGTTTACCCCTGGAGAGTGTAGAAAACTCGCAGATTCCACGAGATCAGTTCCAAGAGCCGCACAAAAGCTACCGAAGGCGGGCTTTGATGTTTCCGATTCACGGGGTAGCCTTGATCCAGTTTAGCTGAACTTTCTACGAACACGAACGCGCTGTGGTGGATATGAGGCTAAAGTTTCAATTACAGCCAAAAATTCGAAAAACTCGTGACCATTCCACAGGTTTCATATCGTAGGATAACGGGTCTTGTTTCTTCAGGCTAACCAATAATACAATCTCCAAAGCCACCTTGCCTTCCCGCTCAGTCTGGATTTCCTTTCTTCATCGTCAAGCACGTCGCTTTCATCACCTTGATACTCTTGATAATGCAGATCAACCGACTTCGTATCCACCAAGTCGTGGAAGCGCCAGCGTCCGCGGGATGATCGCTTCGAAAGAAGTGGGGTCCCGATGTTTGGCGATACCGTAGTTCCGTCACGACGGACTTGGGGTCCAACGGAGACAGCTTGAGGAACAGATTCATGTGTGAGCGATATGGGAGCCCGCTTGTGGAATAACAGCCACCCGATGATCATGAGAAGCATCACGGGGATCTCGATGTAGAAGGAGACAAAGTCCACAGCCGAAAAATGAGGAATGACGGAGGACCATCCTTGAACTGAAGGGAGACGTTTCAGCTAATGATCCCGTACATGTAAACTTGACCTACTTATGATCACAGCTGTCACGGATACAATCTAGGCAAAAAGAGATAAGTCGGGATTCCGAGTCAACGTACGAAACGACTTACGACAAAGTAAGGTCCCCAGGGCCATGTCCAGGCCGCCCTAAACTTCATTTCAGAAAGGGGTCGACCCTGACGAACCCAAGCTCTCCGGAACCGCCAACTTGCAAGCCCGATTGAAAGCCATGCAATCTGAGGCTAATATTCAGTCTCTCATGTCAACCCGAGGAGAAGCCATCGTCGGCTTGCCTGATTTGAGACCCCAACGATATTCTGTAGCCAACCCCAAAGTTCCCCGCTCCCGATGAAACTTGTTCCGAAGCAGATCACACTGACACTGCTTGTTGCAAGAAGTGCGTACAAAGGAACGCCGGCTGCAGTTGTCTTAGAGAAGAATCGAGGGGCCTGGGCAACAGGTTCTGTCGTCGATAGCCCGTATAGAACTCTCGTCCCTGCAAAAAGCGCATGGTTACCAGCTGAAAGTACGGATGTGAGGATCACGCTGTTCATGAAGGATGCAGCGGCCTCTGAGGACATGTATCAGAATATGTTTCACTGCTAGTACGGGTTGCACCCACTTGATCCTGCCATCTGAAATACGATTGTGAAGGGTGACGTTGTGGTACTTCGATTCGAGAGATTAGGGTAGTCCCAAGGTACTGTTCGGGTAATCTCAATAACCATGAAGGAAATTCAACACTAGATCGCACACACCATTTAAACCTATCATGGTGATCGTAAGGATATAAAATATCAGAATTCTGAAGGAGATGGTGAATGGGACGCATAACGCGAAATCCGCAGATCGCATACCTCCAAAACACGAATTTGACGACTCTAGGCATATTCTTGCTAGGATTCTTCGTTTCACCGGCTGTTACACCCAGACTCTCCGTTCCACCGTCTGCGCGTAGGCTTTATGACAACCCAGGATCCTGTGAGAGGTGACCATAAGACTCACAAGCAAAACTCGCTGTTACAAAAACTCTGGCGAATCCTCCAAATCCGCCTACGAAAGGTGCACCTTCAATATGCCAATTCTTCGCGCCGATGTACTCATGTGATTGATTGATCCCTTGATTGACAAACACGCCCAAGACGATAAATATCACAATGGTGACAATCTTGAGGGAGGATAGCCAGTATTCTGTAGAAATGTGAGTGGAAAATCATGCAATGAAGAAGCGAAACAGACCTAGTTCTCCATATGCGCCGACATGTGTAGCATTTACTCCCACCAAGAACAGCCAAAATACTAGACTGATTACCCATGGGTTCCAGGTGGTCCAAAAGTGGAGGACGAGTTGGGCAGCGGTCAAATCCGAGGCTACTGACACAGCGTCATTGAACCAGTAGTTCCAGGAGAGCGCAAATCCATACGAAGGAGAAAAGAAACGCGTCGCATACGCATTAAACGATCCTGGTAAACCATTGATAAGACGATAGGACGACGTGAGACAAGGTGCACTTACCCGCAACGGGATATTGTGTGCCCATCTCTCCGAGCAACAACAATGTAACATAGACAATGAATCCAATGACTCCATAACAAATCAACATGCTAGCGGGACCGCCTTGCGCCAATGCTCTCCCTGTTCCTAGAAAGAGACCGGTGCCGATGGTTCCCGCAATTGCTATCATCGACACCTGTCTTGCAGAGAGACCACGATGCAGGCCTCCGTGATTTCGTTCCGTGTCCAACACAGCGGATCCTACGTTTGCTTCGGAAATGACATCAACGGCCTCCTCGTCGATGGCAGATTTCGATGGTTTGGATGGGAGGTCGTTGGGCGAGATTGTAGTTGAGGAGGGACCTGCCATGAGATATCGTGGAATTGTGAGATATTCCAAAGGATACTGTACATCAATGTCTTTAATGCCAAAACATTTGAGTGTGGGTGTTAATGGCGTGCGAGAGGCTCATTGACTCCGCCATGTGCTCATTGCGAGCAGGTCAGTCGGAAAGAGAAGGTGGAAGGCGCCTCTGCCTACTCTTCCACGTGGCCCTCACATGGCAAATCCAATCAGACAAGCGATCTGATCTGATCCACTATCATTCCTGTACTCAACGCCATCGAAGCCAGTCTGTCGTTTGACAGTATAATCGCCCTCGTTCAATCCAGGGCTTCCTACAGATACGTGCTACCTGTATATATCCAAGATTACCGAGCCATCAGAAATATCCTCGCCCCAATGCTGTCATTCATGCTCAGCACCATCTTCCATCATTCAGCTCGTCCGCGGGCCTCTCGCAGAACACTCCGCCCCACACTCATCATTGCTTCACCCCCAAATCCAGAGGTCGTACGACTCGTTATAGATCATTTATCTCACGATCGGCCCACTCTTACTACATGTTCGCTTGTTGCGAAAGCATGGGCGCAATCTGCCCAGTCTCATCTCTTTCGGAAGTTATGTGTCTCAGGTGACGGCAGTTTCTTTCTCTCTGCCGCCATACCAGACAGATTCACATCCAGAAGAGCCGAGGCTAGAAATGTACAGGAACTCACCATCATGTCACGCACCCCAGGAAAACATGCAAGGTTGCATCGCGATGCGTTCCTTTCCATCATTACACGACTTCCCAAGCTCAGACAGGTACACCTGCAGGGATTATCTTGGGAGATACTCAATACCCCTCCTGCATCTCCCAGCGTACTCCTACAGATACCTAGCGGTCTCAAGACGGTCACTCTTCATTCTGTTGAATTTATCAGCGCACGATGGGGAGATCAGGATGCCGTACTCCAGTCTTTCCTATCCTCTGTTCCTTTCGTAGAAAACCTTGGGCTCACAGCCACCAACTTTTCCCCCGGCTGGTATAGCCCGGTTCCACAACCGATGTTGCAGCTGACCACCGCTCCTCATGCTCTGAAAATGCTCCGACTTCGCATTGGTTCCGATATGCTACCAATTTTGGTCGAGACTCTGCGACGGTCATCTGCCGACCTTACGCTCAGGTGTCTGGATGTTTGCATACCAGATGCTGCATCCTGTAACCCAATGCAGACGATGATCACGTCTTGCGGGTTGAATCTGAGGTCATGCAGAATCAGACTTTCGAACATAGATCCTCACTTCGTCTGTGAGTGTCACTCCTCTGATTTATCTTGTCTGACAAAGTTTTGAGCTGGTGTTATTTTGATATAGTCAATTTCTCCAATTGTCCGCGTCTACACTCCCTTTCTTTCGACCTGTATCTTCATACACTCAATTTCAGCCACCATTCGTGGTCCTGGATCACTCAAACGATAAGTCAATGTTCTCCCACCCTCAGAGAAGTATATTTCAACATCGAAGTCAATGACGACGACGAATCCTTGCGTGCGCACCTTCGTTTGGTAGATTGGGCTGCCCTGGACGCTGTCCTATCAGCTTTCCCTCACATCTCTTCAGTCTCTTTCGGGCGCCCTGATGTACCCACAGCATTCTTTACTCGTCCAATTGGAGAGATCCTGTGGGCACGAAGTGTTCTCCGTCAGTGTCTTCCGAGGATCAGTGCGAGAGATTGTATCCGATTTGAATAGGCATCAATTTGCCATACAGAGATATCGTCACAGTCACGTATACTCTTGACTACCTAGTGTTCCATCCTTCGATTCCCATCCGTAAGGATATTTTGGATAATATTTCGTGCTATTACCACCATAGAATTAGTGGTGTTCCGCGTCGATGTCGTGAGATACAGTGCCCCGTCTGTTTGAAATCCATGAATTTGATTATCAGTGGCGACGACCAGAAAAGGAAGTTGCCACCAGCTGCGCGCTTCTCGAGTTGGACTAAACCGACGCGTGCTCGTTGCTGAGGACCTCAGTGTGCAGGACGCCGACATCCCCGTACTCGGTGGTCGGTTCCCTGTTTTTGCCTCTTGCGCGTTCCATCGTCCTTGAAGCCAGACAGTTGCTCTGTATGTCCCTTCGAAGATTCAATTGAAGTCCAGGTCAGCCCCTTCGTCCTCCAACAAGTTCTAATTTGGGAGTGATAACACCAAGATCAGGGTTCTCGCGCCTTGGTTGTTCAAGTGGTGCCTGTTGTTGAGTCAACCAAGATAGAGTTACGATATCATCCAGGGGAGAAGTTCTAGAACCTCTTTGTTCCGTCTGCGAGAAGGAAATCGCAATGCCAATCGCTACTCTTCCTTCTTCCCGCCGACCATCCCTGACCGCCACTGCTACGGTTCCTACGCTTATCATCCCTGACGTCTATTCCGATTCGAGGACCCACGGTCACCAAGGATCTACGAAGCATGCAAGGTTGCCCAAGGTTGCTGCTGTTGGAGGAGGACTCATTTCTAAAGGTCCTGATGGGGAACGGTGTGTTGTCGCTGGAAATCAATGTGAGTGATCGTCATACATGCTTCATCTCCCTCGTTCTGAAGATACCATAGCTTTGCGTATTTTGCGCATGTCCAATCCGGGAGTCGATGTATCCAATTCAGACCACAAGTCTATCGTTGGCCGTGGCGGTTATCGCATAGATGCCTCCAGAAATATGTGGAAAGGCAGCGGACTCAAGTCCGACAGCACCACAACTGATGTCGTATGGACATGCGGCGGTAACGACACCATCTTACTCACCATCTCAAATAGCTGACAATGCTATCGTAGAATTTAGCAACAAGATCCTGACAAGTGCCCGTAATGGGGAGTTGATCATGTGGGATTTGAACAAAAGTGGGCCCTCAAAGTACGGTAAGCACACCAAGTCTCGTTTTCCTACGTGTCTCATCTCTATCTCACAGAGCGACGCACACGAGATCATCTCAGGGCGATCCATAAGATTGGTTACAGCGCTGCGCTGCGCCAGTATTGTGTTACGTGCTCAATGGACGGGGAACTTCGTGTTTGGGTATGACCAGTGGCATGGTAATCAGCGCCCACTCATGAATGATGATTTGTCTACAGGATCTTCGTGATCTCAGAAAGTCAATAATGCGAATTCGTCAAATGAGCTCTATCCGGACAGTAGCTGCATCACCTCTTGCATCACGCCCAATGCAAGTCTTTACGGGTCTCGACAATGGAACACTTTTTAGGTAGGCTTCTTGCTCACTTTTATGACGTTCTGCGCTGAATCAATCGTCTCAGATGGGACTTGGATATGGCACAGCGTGGTCAATTGGCGAAGATCCCCCTCGCGCACAACGGGAACATTCTCACTATGGACTGGTCCCTACCCTCCTCCGTGCTCACCGCAAAGGTGGCAACCGCGCAGGTCCCAACCTCTACTTGGTTAGGAGGGGTAGGATCGGGGTTTTTCGAGGATTTGACTGTCGGGGGAACAAATCCACAAATCACGTATGAAACAGAGGGAGGCAGTATGGGTTGGCTTGCAACCGGCGGACTAGATCGTTGCGTCAAGGTCCACTCCTGTCCATGGTGTTTATAAGACGTCTACTCACGAAATCCTTAGGTTTGGGATTTGTCCTCCGTGACTTCAGACCCACATATGTCGAAGACGCCGACTTATACACTTCACACGTCTTACCCCATACGAAAGGTCCTCTGGCGACCTGGTGACACATTTGAGTGCGAGTTAGCAGTTGTGTCGAACGCCGATACTCCCGGATCTGGGTCCGCCGATTCTGCTTCCCCGAGTGTGGTTCCCAGCCCTCACATGACACCGAATATGTTGCCTACGGATCTGAGAAACTTGACTCCCGTCGTAAGTGCACCTTTGGACGAGAAGAGTGTTGGTAGCGGAGGCAGCGAAAGTCCTCCAAATGTGACCGCGAAAAACGGCTCAGGCGATCCAGTCGAGGTGTGGGATGTGAGACGTGGGTATGTGGCCAAATGGCGCGTCAGGGGCTCTGCATTCGAGGGCGGTGCAACTGGTTTGTTTGTTCTCTCTTCTGTGAACTATCAATCTCATAATTCCAATCATGTCGTAGACATTGCCTTTGGGGATGCTTACACCATTTGGACGCAGCATGCTTCTGGCTCGTTCTCTCAGTTCGATTTACGACAAGCCACGCGTCCCCTTGACGCTATTCCGAGGACGTCGGCCACATGGGATGTTTCGGGCTCGATGGTATTCGTGGCAGATAAGCCCAGTAAATTCGAACTCCCATTCGATGATATGTGCGTCTTCGCTGAGACTCCCCATTGCTCTTGCCCTGATCGACGACACCATATAGTCACCCAGAAAGGCGTCAGGCGACTGTCGAACGTAAAGGAAAGGTCAAAATTCTCGGGGATAAATCACATCAAGTCACATCTCAGGCCGTCGGCCAATTTTCGGCGGTTGGGTTGACTGATGATATCGAAGTCTTTGTGAAGCTGGCAGAAGGATACGTCTATGAGGGCGAAGATCGAGAGAGTATATGCGCTCATAATGCTGAGGTGCCGTCTTCAACAAAGTCGGCTCAATACGTGAACTAAGGCATCTTCCGTAGGTTGCCCTCGATGCTGGTAAACCCGAGGCTGCACAGACGTGGTTGCTCCTTGAGTCCTTGCTAACCGACTTGGTTACTCCTACTCATACAACCGCCACAACACCAGCTTTATCCCCTCTTTCCAACATGCAGCCTCTCTTGCCGCAAACGCCATCCACGGCTGCTCTCCACAGTGCCGCCCCGAGCTCCGCAACTGTCCTTGGCAATTCGTATTCTTCGCGGACAGCCTCGTTTGATTTCGACCACCCGCAATCTGCGAAGAAGGAGAAAGGGAGTCCCGGTTCTCTCTCCCGCCGCTCTTTTGAGAAGTTCACTTCGGGTGGTTATCTCTCACCACAGAGGATTACCCCGACCTCATCTACTGCGTCCTCGCCTCGGCGTCCCACCCATCCACTTCCAGCTTCCATGTTAGCCAAACGGGGTTCCATTTCGGGTGCATCGTCCATACCTCCCCCGAGGCCGCGTCTGTTCTCTAATTCACATCATCGGCGCCCGTCTATCAATGCTGCTAGTATTCACAGTACAGCCCCAAGTGAAAGCAGCAGCAAGAGCGGTCCCCTTAGCGCCAGCTTCCGAGAGACGAGCTTAAAGGACGTTGGTGATGGGGCACTTTCAGATGACGACGATGAGACGGATGATTGTCTTAGCGATGATGGAAGAAGTGATGGGCACTCTATTGGACAGAGCGGGAATGACAGTTATTATTATTATTCGGGCAGTAGCCATCAACCGAGTATCGCCAGCAGCAAGGGCACAATCGACATACCGGTTTCCCCATTCCTGTATCCCCATTCACGGTCGATCGTCGGTTCACATGTCCACCCAACACCCAGCCCTTTGTCACGGGTGGCCGGAAAGCATGATTGGACCGAGGATGAAGGTGATGAGGAGGGTGATTCACCTTCGCCTCCGTTGACAGATGAGTCGGACGATTGTTCAACTGATGAAGAGGTAGATTCGGTGTCTAGGCGGGATGTCAAAGGAAAAGGTGTACAACGTTCGAAGCCTCGAACACGAGGAAAGGGTGTCACCTCTCCTCGGCTTCCATCAGCCTCGATCCTGAATCACTCACATTCCGCCCGACCGCCCAAACTTACAAAGCAAGAATCATCAAGTAGCATCAGAACCGTCACTGCTATTAACTCACCATTACCAGATAGCGAAAAATCGAGCCATAGGGACGCACGGAGAAATAGTGGTGGGATTCGAGAGCGGGATTTCGCAAGTTACTCCGCCTCGGCCTCTTTCACCGTCGGGAAGCCCGATCCGCCGAAACCGTCTACCGCCTCCTTCTTGTCCCGTGGGCGATTGAGGTCGTCGCTGTCCGCAGATTTTACTCGCGATGCTGAGGGGCGCATTTGCCGGGTAGGGAACTCAATTGACAGATACTCTACTATGGCAACTCCAGTTGCGAGGGGGAAATCAGTGGAAGAGGAACAGGCCAAGGAAGTAGAACGTCGTTTGAGGGATATCGGGTGGCAATCAATGAGAGAGTCCATTGAGGTCCTAGCTGATGAGGTAGGTGTCTTCCTCTCATTGTTGCATCAGCTTCTTGGCCAAGACCGACATCGATCCCAGGGTGATATTCAAATGTGCACGATGTTATCTTTGGTCGCTCCAGAAGAACTCAAGATTACCAAGTCCCGTCTTATTCGGTTTTTGGAGGCATACATCGGTATGATTTCTCCGTTGCTGACGCGAATCATCTATTGACATCACGCTCTAAGACATACTGGTCCGACTGCGGCTGCACACCACCGCAGCATATATGCGGAAATACGCACCTGTTGAAGACGTCAAGAGTACCACATCGGTAAGTCGTAGGTTTGGTTGGGACCACCACATCCTTCTGACGGTGTGACAGCTGGAAACGACGATCTATACATCATGTGGAAAGTGTGGAAGACCTATGACTAGACCCGCTACCGGTCGACAACTGACAACCACACCTATCACATCTACCACCCCTCTCGACGGCCATGACAATGGCATGATCTTGAAGCCCAGGACCAAACCCAAACCTAATGGAAGCTACGGCTTCTGCCTTTCCTGTAAGGAAACTTCCACCTTCTGTTCAATCTGGTACGTTCATTCCTTCCTATTGAACATCTTCTCACGCGGAGTGCTGATCCACATCCTTTAGTCACCTTCCTGTGCGGGCGTTGTTATTCAAGTGCCCGGTGTGCATGCACGGCGGACATCAATCATGCTATCAAAATTATTATATGCGAAAACCCTTGATTGAGACGATGAACCTTCAACCTGTGCAACCACCACAGCCGCCAGCACGACCATCTCCACGAGGACGACCATTGTCGAAAAACGTTGATCCTGAGATGGGAGACGACAGTGGATCCAAGGATGTTGATGAAGACGTCAATGTGAGCGCTCCAAAGGTTGTGGGACCTAATCCCTTGATATATGGCCATGCATGCGCGGCGGGGTGTGGACACTACTGCTGGGCCACCAATGAGTTGTCTTACGCTCAAGAGATCGATTAACTTTAATGGCAGGAATTATGCGGATTTTTGTTCAGATTATAGATGGGGTCTATGAATATACTTGATATAATTGCTCATACAGGTACATATGATAATCTAAGGAAGCCTGATGAAACCGAAAACAAATCCGAGATGCCCTGAAGGAAGACTAAGAGTGAAAGATGGATTCGTCTCCATCGAGTTTGAGAGAATTGATTTTTTGGACGCCGTTGTCCTGAATCGCACTAGATTCATTCAGACGATGTCAGAAATTGTGTATATCATGGATGATGTGATTCGAGTACTCACGAAGCAGTTGCAGCAAACTGACAGTGATCGGTCGTTTTATCACTGCACCAGTTCATCGTAAACGAAGACTGGACGAAGATGAAGTTTAAGCAATGCTGGAAAGGGGGTCGCATATTGAACTCACGCCATCTTGGTTCGCGTTCGTGTACTTGACATTGGATGGGTCCCAATGTTTCTGAATAGCAAGAAGGGTCTCTTTGAGACTGTCTCGGTTGACTTGCTCTCCGGCAACAACACCTTGAGCGTCATCCGCGAACAGGTTTTCGAACCTCGAGCTGAATAAATCAACTGGACCGGTTCCCAATAATATCGGTCTCGCAACCGCAGGAGGTTGGGCAATGTGGATGTGAGGCGATTCGAGGAGAGCGACGAGGGAAGTAGAATACCACATAGCAGGAGTAGCGGGCATCTTGGCAAAGTATGTTCCGAATGAGTTCAGGCTCCTAAAGGCTGAGGTAACATTATATACACGCAACGGTCGAGCTTGAAGAGTGGAAGTCCTTGGAGCTATTTGCATCCGTAGGGGTATCTCGAGGCCCCGCGTTTGCTTCCAGAGGTGGGGGCGGAAGTGGGCGGAAGATGGGCATGTCGGGCCAAATCGAGAATTCGACGGAGCCGGCAAAGATTCCACTCAATGAAGATATCGCGGAAGTGGAGGAGGACGACAAAAATCAATTCAGGATGTGGGTATGATACAACTGAGCAGATAGACGATAGCAATGCGAACAAAAATCAAGAAAGGAACGGAGCAGACAAACTGAGATCATGCTAGTGTCACAAACTCTAGTCTTCGTCACTTTCAAATTCAAGAGCCTGATACTTGCGAGCCTTCTTATTCGGATTGGCGAGGGAGGCTCCTTTGAGTGGGCGTACAGGAGTTGTACCTTCTGTTTCGTATTGCGGGAATTAGAGTCTTGACACAAATGGTGAATGAATTGACGTACTAGCTTTAGACGCCAACCCATCTGGCTTCGACTGTGAAGCGGGTTTTCGCCTTTTGGCAACCTCTAACTCGGCCTCAAGTTCTTTAATTTTCTCTTGAGCTTGAACCTCCGCAACGCTAGGATCTCTCGCGAGTGGTGCCGTTTCCGCCGTTCTCTTGCTCGCTACAAAAATAAGAATGAGGGCAATATGAAGACCATCATCCGGCTGTTACACGTACAAGAGGCTGTCCGCAATTGGGGAGCCGCGAATGAAGGAGGAGCCGCAAAGGCGGGCGGATGCAAACGGCTTTTACGGGACTGGGCCTGCAGTGCGATCTGAAAGAGAATGTAAGTTTTCCATCGACTCCATTTCTGACTCAAGGTGGTGGCTACCTCTGAGAATATCTTCGTGGCGAACGATGCCGCGTCCGAAGCATCCACTTCGACCAGGGGAATCCGGATGGGGGTTTTCGCGGTTGGTCCCAGTGTCAGCTAAAGTTCAGACAACCGAAGATGAAACCTTCATGCTCGATATTCAATGTTCATCGTGAGATTCTACGTACGTCGATTGGAGCGCCAGGCTGGGAACTCCAACCCCCAACGAGGAGTTCCCCTTGCACAATCGAAGCTGCAAGACGGTCTGCGAAGGCTTCCAGAAGGATAGCCGACGAACTATTGCCCTGTTTCAAAAATTGGCCTACGTCGTGAAACACGTCGGGATTTCTTACTCACTACGAAGCCGCGGATATCTCTTTCTGTCCACCGACCCCTCCACCATCGACCATCATCGCCATTCAGACCCAGGTGGATTGTCCAACTAACATCATCCACGGAAGATAGAACCACAAATTTGTGGGATCCTTGGTAGATCAGTTGGATCAATTCATCTAGTGCCGCAAAGTGTGTCAAGATGTCTGTCTCTGAGTCGGGCATGTTGAAGAGGTTGGGAACAAACCTAGGACAAGGACCCACAAGCGAAATGAGCGAATACATAAATAGGCGCCAATCAATGCCTTTCGTTTCGGAGTCTGCAAAAGGCAACAATTTCGTGTATGTGGGTATCGTGGTTCCGGTCATATCGCAACCCCGACCTGGGGACCTCAGCATCGTGAAGTTCTTAAGCTAGCAATGATCCAAGAACAGTTATATTTAACTACGGGGGCCCTCATTCTTCCTTAGAGTGTCGTCATCCCCAACAATGTGCAGTGGGACAACCCCAAATGCTCTCAAAAAACTTGCCTGCAATGAGTTCGAATGTCAATTCGTTTGGCGAAGGCTGCGGGGATAGAGCACAACGAGTCTCAGTGTCTCAGAATCACGTCGTCGAACTGGTCGCGAATATGATGTGCGACAATTGGATCGCAGGACGTCGTGTTGTCGTGCGGGAAGCAGTCAATAGACTAAATGATACATTTCTCCTGGGTATAAAATACAAACTAAGCATGATTTTCGTAGGGTTCGTAGATAAAGCAAGATATTCATGACCAGCTTCCCATAGGCGGACTATGAATATGATCGTCCTCAGTTTTCAAAACTAAATCTGGTATAGACCGTGACATACCCGAAAGTCTCCCCTGGAGCAAGGGTGCGCAAAGGTGTAGCTCTTCCATCAGCAGTATTTAGGTAACCCTTGTTACCTAAAGAAAGAGGGTGAGGACCGGATTAAGATACAAAATATAGGATTGACGTACCCCACCATGTCTTGATGGTGTTTGCACCGATAGTGCCATTCAATGGATATTGTAGGCAGAAGAAGATGAGGACTGTTGCGACTGCCACGCCAGAATCTAATGCCGCCGACAGGACATCTAAAGAAAGATACCATTAAGAATTCGTGAGCTCGAGCAAAGGCTGCGTGACCCACAGTTATATTTCGTCCACCAGGAGAAATGGCGGCGTCGGATGACATAATTAAATATGAACCCCACGATAACCCAAGGAACATAATTGTACGCGCTTGCAGGAGGGATGTACGTTGTTCCATTGAACAGGATTGGGAAGTTGACGTATTTCACTAGTGAGTTTGGCCACTTGCGACCAATAATGAAAGCAGCGATGGGAAGAATAGCCCCAACCAGGAAAAAGAACGTAAGACCACTGAGGGGTAAAAGTAAGAAAGATGTTCGGAGAGGGCGAGCAAGAGCAAGACTCACTAGTAGACTTGCCCCTTAGAGAATTGACGGGCCGGACCAATGACGCCCCATACTATCGATGCTGTAGCGAAGACTTCTGTCCCAGGACACTGCGTTTGTTGTGAATACCAAAAACGAAGGAGGATCGAGCAGATGCTTACAATGAAGCCATCCGGTTGATTTGCAGTACACATATCCTCAATGTTAGCGAACATCCAAGACTGCACCCCTAGCTGTACGGTCAAGGCAACAACAGAGGCCGTAACTTGCGCCCAAAACATCGGTCGCGGGCTACAAGGTCATTCGGAATATGAACTTCAAACCCCGAGAAGAGTGACGAGTAGAAGTGCTTACGGGATTTTCATATAATGGCCGAGTTTGAAATCAGATGTGAAGGTCAAAGCTTGAGCCATTGTGATATAGCCCCATGTCTTAAACAACATCATTGCAACAGGCTTTCCGGGAAGCATATATCCAACAATGAGTTCCCCAATGACACTAGATAGACGTTGGTGAGGCGCTAGAATGTTCCATCAATGCATGTACTCACTTCAAGCCTACCTGCTGGTTTGTGATTGCTTGGATCATTCCGATGGGAATCACGTATACAAACGCGAGGAGCTGGACCACAGTAAACTCAGCGATGGGGATTACAAAGACTTCTATAGACCCACTGACCAATGCCACAAGCAGAGCCCAGACAGGGAAATCAGTGTGCCATATCTCAATGGCAAGAACACCGAATCCGAACATGGTGCCTGAGGAGTGTCAGCCGTATCTTCGCTGGACAAAATATTACAAATACTCACAAAAAACAATGCCATACCACCATTCAGGTACTTGGCGATATCTTGACATGAGTCGAGCATGGATATCTGGTTGCTCATTCAGAGAACGCTTGGCTTGAATCCAAATTTGCTTTCGGAAGTATAGGAAAGTATGTGTGACTGTTGAGGTGATGGCCGCAAACGACAGACCATATGCTACAGCGAATGTGACCGGGAGGAATAGCGGGCTGTAAACTCTGTATGCCTCCGCGCTGACTTTGGCAGCCCCCATGTGATCTGCTTCGATAACCCGGGTCACATCGTATTGCGCGCCTGTGTTATCATAACTGATACGCGACGATATCCTACAGCGAGATCGGTATGTTTTGAGCAGCTATTCACGAAGGGAAAACAGGGACATACGGCATGTATTGCGCAAACCACGTATTCGTGTAGTATAGAATGGGAGTAAGTATCCCTGTAAAATATGAGCCCACTATGTACTGAGGCGGAAAAATGGATCTACTCACAAAAGAAGATTACAAATCCCACTCCAATATTCGCCTCTGCCCACCATGGAGTCGCCTGACATGTGTTTCCGTAAGTCATTGAGAAATGCGCTGGGAAGGGGAAAACGGACCAGGGGTGACCCGATATACGCGATTTGGCTCCAGTCGAATGTCACGAGAGACATGCCCTGCACATGGTAAGCATTGGGTGGGACCAGAGACGATCAATGTATCAAACTTGACAGGAAGGATTCCCCACTCACCAGGCCTGAGTAATACCCAAACAACTGATTTACGACCACATTATCAGGGGCGATCCAGCACACCCAATTGAACCCTGATAGGGCCGTGAACAGATATCCCGGCACGAAGTACCAAGCAGCTGAGGCTACGAAGGCGTAAAAGAAAAATCGTTCGCGACCGATGCCCTCGTGGTTCCCAATCCCAGCATATTGTTGAGAGTGAAGCGTGTTGAACAGAGCGCAAGTGACAAGGTTCGTCGGCCAAACTGCAAAAATGGGGTTTAACGCGCAAAATCGGGGGATGGTCGAAAAGCCGTACTCATTGACGGAGGCAGAACTAAGAACCTTCTAGCAATGCCGCCGATAGAGAAACCGATCTACGAATTGGATCAACTCTTGACATCGATGCCGGACCCTCTTCCACTCACAAGTTGGGTGCTCATGGTCACAAGCCACGCATCTATTTTAAACTTGAGCAAGACCCTCGGTGGGACTAACTACCACTTACGCACATCCAAAACCGAATACTTGGTTATAGTAGACACGCTGCACCGCGACTATGTCTATCTGCGGGTCCGGTATTAGAAGTGGACGTCTGAGCCGTGTTAGTCTGGATCGGGTGCCTACCGCGTAAGCCGAAGTTGACCCAACATTTGCCATGACAGTAATCAAAACCTACACGACCAGATCGTAAGGCATGACGAGATTACCCCGCAAAGCAAAAGGACGTACATGCTCTTTCACTGTAAAAGGCCCCGGATTGAGGGAGACTCCAAATAACCTCACCCGGGGGATATACCTCGCCCATATCCGACCAATGGGGAAAGACAGCAACTGCGCAACCAACTTCCATCGAAGGGCGGTGAATATGTTATCCATAAAAATTCGTCTAGCTTGACTCACACTTGAGACCATCACCGACGGAAAGCGCATATAGAAGAACTGGTTAAGACCCGGGATGATCATCGCCCATACCAACCCAATGACCCATGCTCGTAGTGTGCTAACAGGTATGTCAGGGTCGTCAGTGTTTGCGACGGCGGAGCGAACTTCAGGGTATGGTGAATCCTCCTCTAAGACATAACTTTCGATGAGTGTTTGTCGGGATGACGGGAGCATACGTGGTGTATCAGAGTGAAACCCACCCAGCAGATCGAGCTCAGAGTCGAGGTTGGGATCGTCAAACTCGGCTATGGCAAAGCGATGAACTGCTCATAATTGATGTGAGGGAGAGACGCAAGTCTAGAATGACATACTCACATAGGTTTTTCTCCGAATCCCTATTCACGCTACAATATGAAAGTCGACTCCGCCCCGGATAAGGTCTCCTTTCGTACTCTTCGTCCATAGCAGAGGATACCAGTCCGAGACGCGAGAGTATATTCAAGAAGATGGAGTGAAGAAAGGAAGAAGGGAAACATGTGGTAGCTTGTCGTTGCTACTCTTAATAGTAAGAGACACAGCAAACCAGGAAGGATCTATCTTTAATCTCCCAGAGCTTACGCATATCTAGGGTCTCACACCATCGGGAAGCATCAGTGGCCAACAAGCACGCTGTCAACGAATGCTTCTCTCCGAAGCTTGCTGGCATCCCATGAGAAGATTACCCATAAAGTCCTCCATATGTACGGTAGGCCTAAGTCTTTCTTGGTTGGAAAACATGTTCGAGGTGGAAATGACGACCCAGGATACCACATGGTGCAACAAAGTACCCAGAAAACCCTGGCTCTAGACAATGATAGGATCAGTCATTGGCAACCGAACGAGTCCAAAGGCGATGGAGAGGCTCCGTACCATGCGAGATTATAGGACGCGGATAACCCGCTCAAATGAGGCGAAACCAGCGTACCAGTGATAATGTCCCGCACCAACTCGGAAAGCATATGTCCCACATACGTGGAGAATGAAAGGCCACATGGCACTCCGGATTTCGGATTCTTCAAGCGCGGTCATCCCTGGCATTGTATTATTGTGCCCAGTGGCGCGATAACTGCGCCTCAAGAAATACAAGAATACGAAGGTTGTACAGGTCCATCGAGCCGTCGTCGGAATGTTCAGAGTGCGGGAAGATCGGGAGGTACATTCGACCCTGAAACATACCCAAGGAGAATATTGCAAGTGAAATGGGACGATGGCGATTGGCAAGCAGAGCAAAGTGAGAATCTGTGCGATCGAGCGTGTGTTCCGTAGAGATCGCCATTATTTTCCGTTATCAGTCCTTCTCACAGGTTGGGAGTTCGAACTCGGCAGTGAACACATTTTGCTGGGCATATTCACGTCAATAAGAGTTGAAGTCACGAAAGGTTGATATTCATGGCGAAATCCTTATCCGAAGAGATTACAACAATCCAAGTATATTACAGACCAGGGGCAACAAGAAAGTGAGGACGAATAGCGATAGATAAGTAAAAAAGATCATGATGAGCGACGTAGGTAGGAGAGACCATGTAGTATGGCCATGCTTTTATTCGCCATCATGCGAGATGCTAAGATACGACCTCTACTTCTTCACGGTGCCAATGACACAATCCGGAGCATATCGCGGAATGACCTATATGCGCCAATGTGTTAGAACCCAATAAGACTCTTCGCGCAAGTGGACTGACCTTGGGATCGTGGAGCATGTTGAATTCCTCTGTGGCATCCCGTCCAGCGTAAAGGAGAATAGCCTTTTCTCCTCCGGGATGATCTGCCAAGAAGCTGGTGACATCGAGGACTTGTCCATCGATGATCACCCATACATCATCCTTCTTGTTGTGGTTTGCAACTTCCTCTGCGGTGAAACTCTTGGCACCACCCGCCGCAGGAGCAGGAGCAGCAGGTGCCTGACTTGATGCAGCAGCGGCAGGCTACTCGTAACAACCATGTCAGTGACTAACTCTCCATGGATAGACATCACCATTCACCTTCGAGGGCTCTGCTCCCAAATGACCGGCGACTGCACCCAAACGTCCAGCAGCTTTCTCCGCCAATGGACCAATTCGCTGGAGGAGGTACGACGCGGCTGAATCGCCACTTACTCGACCAAACACAACGCATCCAAGCAGTGAACTACCACCCAATCGGTTGGCACCATGGACACCACCAGCTACCTCGCCAGCAGCGAACAAGCCAGGGATCGGCTTGCCGTCCTTGCCGACTACACGGGCTTCATCATCGATCTCAAGACCTCCCATTGTGTAATGAAGGACGGGCGTCATGAGGGCAACGTTGAAGTAATCATTCATCGTCCAATCGGGACCAGAGAAGAACTGTAAAAGGACGTTAGTTCGATTGTGATCGCATATATTCACAGAAAGTGCGGCATACCTTCTTGCCGAAGGGATCCTTCTTCGCGTTGACACCGGCGTTATACACATCGAAGGTCTTCTTCAAAACCTCAGGCTTGAGGCCCATCTCCTTCGCAAGGGCTTCTCCGCTCTCAAATCGTTTCATGAGGCCACGGCCAACGTAATGCTTGCAGTGCCATTCAATTTGCTTCGAGGCATCGCCATTGAGCACCAAACGGATGGGGAACTGGGGAGCAAGACGTCAGGAATTGTGGGATCACAAAAAATGTTGAGCGCACCTTGCCGTTCTCCCACATCTTTCCAGTGACGTAATCACGATGTTGCAACTCATCCACAAACCGCTGGCCTTGATTGTCGAGCAACAACCCACCAACGCCACGAAGAGCCTCAGCAGCCAAGAACTTGACCTTCGCCTCAGGGTCATTGGGTCGACCAAACCAGTGGGGTGAACTTGGACCTTCTCCAAATCGATGGCACTCGCGCCGATTTCTAGCGCCAACTTTTGTCCATCACCTGTGCAGTGGTCTCCGTTTGTTGTCGGGAGATTGTAATACTCGGGCCGATACTTCTTCAACAGAGAGTTCTCGGTGAAATCAGCAGCATAACCACCGGTGGCGAGGATGACAGGGCCATATGCAGTCTCGGTTTTGCCGCTGTGGGTGTAATTCACGCCAATGACGGACCCCTGCTCGTCCTTGAGAAGCTTGACGACGCGCGCCTTCTTCTTGATGGAGACACGCTCGGGATTGCTCACTGCGAGATCCTCAAGACGTTCCATTTGAGCGTAGGTCATGACCATTCCAGGGAACTGAGCGCTGCCGCGGTGTGTTCGAGGTTGAGAGTGACCGCCAAGTCGGGCTACTTGAGAGAGATCGAGGCCGAACTTGTCTTGGAGCCAGTTGACTGCATCTCCTGAGCGACCAGTGAGGACTCTAATGAGATCATCTCGAGCCAACTCTCGTGCCTATGAGGGCGTACGACCACGTCAGACCAGAAGAACTATGTGCCACAATAAGATGGGACGTACTGAACGCTTGGTATCCTCGAAGAAGAGTTTTGCATTATCCGGGATCCCCTGCTCCTGCTGCGACTGAGTTCCAGCACCGTTGATACCAGAGGTAGCCTTGGTAGAGTTACCACCCATGAAGCTAACAAAATCTAATCAGCTACCTCCGACCTAATGCCTGGTGTGAATATGAACTTACGGTTGCTTGTCCAATAGGAGCACGTTTGCACCCCTCTCGAGGAGGGTGTGAGCGGCCGAAAGACCAGCGAGACCACCACCGACAACGATGACTTGAGCCATTATTTGTGAGTTTGGAGAGGATATGGAAGAGATATGGGGCAGAGGATGAGGCAATGGGGTGTGCGGGGAAGTGGCTTATACTTATAGGTCTGTACCGGTGACCAATCACGAGCGGAGGAAATGTCTTTCATGTGATTATCGCCGCTTTGTAGCCGAGTTGCCTGCTTATCTAAGCCTCCTGATTAGGTCGAGGCTGAAAACGGTCTCTTGAGCTCCCAAAACATTGCCGAAAATGGGTGCCGAGCAGGTGTAAATGCCCAAAAACCGCCATTGCAGAATCATAGGATAACTAGGCGTCATGTTTGCACCGGGTTACAACATTACCGTTCTACCAATTCATACCACTCCTCCCCGTAAGACCAGGCCGAAGTCTTACATCCGATCCCTCATATTTGTAGACGATTTGTAGACAGCTTTCTCAGCGTCTCCCCATTCTGACTAACTTTGCCTCCAAATCGACCCCATAAGTCCCAAAAATACGACGCATCAAAGGAATGCGGAACGCCATAGGTCGTACGATGTAAGCTTCTAACATACACCTCTATAAAGTAGCAATCTATGATACAGACGTCTACACCCCCAACCCCATCATTTCTATGCATATGCCTTCGGGGCTGCCCTTCCCTTCCCCCGAACCTCACATCATGTCGCCCCGTCGCCTACCTCGCTACCTGCAACAACTTTCACCAATCTCTCACACACCAGGTTGACCATCTCTCCCATACTCAGCTCCAAGCCCTCTATCACAATCAAACCCGCGACTTTCCCATTCGACTTCCCCCTCTCGATATCGCTGTTTTCAAGCATATCGACGTGTGCCGAACGGTAAGCAGGCCACACAATTTGTTCCCAATATTCAGGTGGATCTCGCCATAGTGCGCCTTCTGAATTAAATTGTTCTCCATTTGGTAAGCATTCATTTCACGAGTAGTGCGGAAACGGAGAAAGTGTTGGCGATATGTGCGGAAATAGAGAGGGTGGGTGGTGGGTGAAAGTGGTGGTAGAAGCCACAAAGAATAAAACGTAGGCGAGTTAGAAATCCTTGACACCGTACGGAGGGGCGAAGGGAAATAGTAGAATAGAATTGAATGTTGCATACCTGCTGTATGATAGCCATGTCTCTCATGTCGTCTTTCCTTCAATACATCGTGAGGTACCCGAAGAAACACTCGCACGTCCAATGTATCGACAACGCCCTTGTGATCATCAGAGAGGTGAATAGTCGAGAGACGGATAGAATACTTACGGGGTGCCAATATAGAAGGAACCCGTCGACCATAACCCATACAAGCTGCTCCCCTGCTTCCGATCGTTCCGACTCTATTCGGGTAAATGTCTCCCTCCATCTCTCCAAAACATTATCTTCTACGGGGACCGCTTTCTGTTCATTGAGGTGGTCGTGTGAATAGTGCTCTGGTGGGATGACACCAGTTGTCTTGACCTTAAAAAATCCCGAATAAATGTTCAAGTCAGCGTCTTCTTGCGGAGAACTTTCTTTTTCGTGCGCACCTCTCGTAGAGAATCCACCATTCTCGGCCAATCAATCGCACCCTCTGCACTATCCCAATCTTGAACACCATACTCAGGGTGGATCGGGATCAACTCCTGTGCCTGGTCAAGCGAGCCCACGCAAAAAGGTTAAAACACGGAATTTGTCTTCAGAGAAAATCACACGACATAGAGAAGACCGACTGAACTGACCGGAGCAAAATCCTGAACACAGGTTCCGTCGACGCCATCGTAACAGAGCACGAACGAATTCAGACATCTCAAGAACGTGGAGTAACGGAGGTAAGACGCACGTCTTGGTGGAGAATCACGCTCCCAGGCAGAATACTGCGAAGATGCTTAGCGAGCGTCGTCTTGCCTGAACACGTTGCTCCCCTGAAGATGACGATTATGTGGATATTAGACATTATTCATGGAGGCTTCTACATACCCGATTCCAACAAGGATCACCCTCAGCTTCCTTGATCGAGGAGTGCCATTGACGTTCGAGTGTTCCATGATGTCAAGCACAGCCTCAGAAGATGGCAACTTCTACGTCTGATGTCAGAAAACTCGGAGTCTTCAGAGCCTCTCGCTGCTTGCAGCCAGGAAGTCGATGGAGAGTGTCTGTGATGAGCAGCAAGTGAATTGTGCCAAAGCTGCTGACTCGGATTGCAACCCAAACAGTCCCGACATTGATCGCAAATTGTATCTCATCTTATCTGATCTGACTGGTCCGGGGTTCCGATCTCATCTCCGTCTTGGAAAGCTTTTGAGCATGATTTTTGCCCTTCAAATTCGCACTGAATTTTCAATTGCGATCTGAATGTCATAATGAAAGATTCATCTGTAAATATCACATCCGAGGTCGTAGCGTACATAGATACACAACAGAGACCGGGTATACAAAGCAGTACCTGACTGTCATACCATTCCCCACATCCATAGACGCTGATTCTCATGCTGTGGGGAGCGTGAATGTTGAGGCGGGTCGAGTTCCAAGTCCAGTCTGTACCATGAAATTGGATGAGCATGTTGACATGAAGGGGTGGAGAGATTCTGCGGCTCGCCTTTTCGTAGACCATTTCGATGGCTTCCATGTTGGCGATGGAATCCTCGGCTGTCACCCATGTTTGAGGAGTTCGCCCCTTCAATCGATCCACAAACGCTTCAAGTTGATATCGATACCTGTACAGCGGGATGAATAACGACCTACAATCGCCAGATTTGAATGACTCACGTGGACCACCAATCCTCACCCTTCCAGTCAAATTTCGCGTCCTGTGGATTATAGATCTTCTCAATCCGCTTCTTCCTTCCTTTACCACCTTGTCCATCACGAACTGATACCTGAATGTAATGATACAAAAAAGGAGCCACGTAATTGTAGACTTCAATTTCGCCACCTTCGCATTCTACCTTGGCTCTGATACTTGGAAACTTAGGAATAACCCCGTACGAAGGAGATTGTCGAAGGTTACACGTCAAAGTCCCTACGACTGAAGAGGGGAATGAAAGGGTGGCGGTTGTACCGGTGTCAATGAGGGTTCTCGTGGGATCGTTTGGATAGACTTCGGACGAGGCTGAAATTACTTCGAGGGGATTGGCACCACTTAGATACCGAAGGCAGTTCATGGTGTAACCTGTAGTAACGTCAAATACGTCTGAGTGAACCCATAGAAGTGCCATCGAATTAAGGAGCTTACAACCCATATCCATCATGGCACCCCCTCCTAGAGGGTAGTCGAACCGAATATCAGAGTCCGCCATGATTCCCTTTGGTAGAGTCAACGAAGCTTCCAAGCTTTTGATCGCACCAAGCTCTCCGCTCTCCAGAATGGCTTTCGCCCGCTGGATTGTGGGGTGAAATCTAGGTGTCAGGGGAACGAGATCACCACACCAGTAAAGGGACGAGAATCCTTTTTGATGCACCCACCTGTAGTGGAAAGCCTCCAGCAATACGAGTCCTTTCTCTTGAGCATACGCAAACAGCTTGCGAGCCTCTTCTGACGTATCTGTGCTCGGTTTCTCAAGTAAAACGTGTTTACCCGCCGCAAGGGCTTTCAATGTCCACTCATAGTGAAGACCGTTGGGTAACTAGGCATGAGGTCGTATTGAGTTCAGTGAGATAACTAGAAAATGCAAAACTCCAGGACGCACTGGATTGTAGACTGCGTCAATTTCGGGGTCGTCCAACAATTCTGGTGCCCGATAGGAATGAGTGACCCTCCCATTGTGATACGTAAAGTACGGTACCTTGATAAGCAGTCGATCCTCCATACGCCTTTGGAATCCCATGCTTCTTTGCAAAACTCTGTGCCTTCTCCAAGTCCCTTGCAGCAACAGCATGAATGATAACTTCAGGATGACTCTTAGCGGGGATGATCAAAGCTTGGGGAGCAATCCTCGCAGCTCCTAAAATTCCAAACTTGATAGGAGTCGTGGAGGTAGTCCGGGGAACGTTTGGGGGATTAAGCACCTAATATGCATATGAACGATTTAGCAGCGAGGTCGTGCGATTTCCCGGAAGAACAAAATGGTATGTTGTTCTTTTCAGGATGCACAGTCAGGACATACCTTGTAGATGCGCTTGACAAATCCGTAGACCCCAGCCATGACAGAAAATATGTCCAAGACACCCAGAGGTCGATAGAAAGATAGAAAGAGTGACCCTTGATACCATGAGGCCCCTTACTCCCCCTTCTCCGCGCATCGTTCCCCGAGTTCTGCACCCGAATGGAGTCTGCTCGGCCTGGGACCGGCTTTGTTGGATACCAGGTGAGAAAACACACATTGGGGACTGAATCAAGGGGTTGACGCAAGAGGTGCGCATGGTAAGTAGATTGAGATATCGATGTTGTGAACAGCTGATACCTCGCGATCGGATGCAATCCCGACATCGTCGTCAACGGCAAGATCGAGGCAACCAACGATTCCGATAAACTGTGGCCAAAGTCAAGGAAACCTGACTGGTACTGGTGCAACTCTTGACGGAATTGTCACATCCCACCCTTACAAGTCACCAGTAGGCTCTTCTCTCATTCTCGACATTCCCTGCTTCAATCTCACAGGTTGGAAAATTTCCACAGTAACCTACCCTGAAAGTGAACTGCGAGTTGGTGGTGGATCAACATCCGGGATATGGAGGCGAACCGACTACCCAAGGATCAAATGTCGTTGTGTTCACGACACAACCTGTGAATTGGGGCGGACAAATATTGTGATAAACACAGAGAGAGATGGCACAATACGATACAGACAAACAAGATATATCCCGAACCTTACAAATAGCTTTTCTCAAGTTCTCTTCTCGGCTTCCCCTTCCACCTTCCTGGCACCCTCTGCAACTTTCGCAGCACTCTCTTTCTTCACATCATCCGCACGCTTCTTCCCATACCCGAACCAGCTACCGAACCATTGACCCCAGCTCTGCCTGGTGTCCTCGGCCCTGTGTGCAGCCTCATGGTATGTAGCGGTAGCGGTGCTTTTGGCATCAGCATACTTCTGCTCAGCCTTCTGCGTCGCATCGGCGATAGTTTCCTCTGCTGACCTCCTGTATGCATCCAACTGCGACCGTGCATCGGAAGCCGATGCCCGAGCTTGATCGACTTTCTCCTTCCCTGAGGCCTGTAATCCATTCTCAGCATTACTGGACGACCTGACCACATCACGGCACATACCTTGTAGCTCTGGTACTCATTTTGACCCTCTCTTACTGCATCATGTGCAGTCTGCTTCCCGGCCTCCTTGAGCTCTTGCGCTTTCTTCTTCAGTCTTTCCTCGTCCTCCTTTCTCTGCGCATGTGGGTCCTCTTCTGTACGCATGTAATACCATGCCCCAGCCGCTAAGCCTGTACCCGCAACAAGGTACAACAATGTATTGGATGAACCCCCTTTTTGCGAACTTGCCGAATCAAAAGCGGGGTCAGAGGTCGGTTTTGTTGGATCCGGGGGAGTAACGAATGCCCGAACATGCTGGAGAAGATTATGCTGTGAGGAAACGGAAAACGGATTTGTCGATGAGAATAACATACAGGAACCATCGGTCGTGTGCTACCCGGCACGACTCCAACCCTCGCAACAGACACAAATCTTCTCACACCGTGTGCACGCAACATGGTCATATTCCAGCTCAAGGGTTTGCCTGTTGTTTTTCTGGATCGATATCAAATGCGATTGAAAGGATGTGAATGTGGACGCTGAGAGTGAGGGGGTGTGGGTCAAAGTATTAACTGGTTGAGGCATCTTCGACTCCGCCTCGCCTTTTAGATTCCCTTCGAACCGTGGAACGTGGAATGAGACCGAAATCATCATGGCATGACGCACCTAACCTAACTTACACTTCCCTTGACGTCATGGGCACCAAAAACACGGTCACGTGAACCAGACGCGTCGTTTCTCGTTGGGTCGCGATTGAGTTCTGGTGGTCGCATGAAGCTAGGTTGGGTGATGGATATCGATATCACCGGAATGGAATGCTACTAGACCCTGAGGGTTATCAGTAGGCATGGGGAAGAATAGATTATCATGGATAGATGCAGCACAGTAGGAGGGCGAAATGTTGTTCACCATTCTTATCGTTGTAGCACTCACGATGGTGAGTTTCAGAGAATGAGATAGGGATAGCACTGACCCCGGGAACACAGCAACACTGGCAAATTGATGTCAAGAAACCTGGGAGAGAGTATCTTGCCTCACGACTGAAACTCGCTGACAATGGAAGCCTCATATCAGCAACGCCGTCTCACAGGATCTCGACGAGGGGAGCCAAAATCGTACCATGCATATTTTCCGCAATTTAGCCACCATCCTTGCCCCGAAAACCAAGAGAAGAATTCCATTCACCTGTACACGCCCCAACATCAAATATGATCATCGCCTTGCCTTGTGTGATCGCGCCGTCGGGAGGCACAGCCCATCCCCGGTCTGAACACGCCCCGACTATTCCAACCTCCACGAGGCCACAACAATCAAAGCATGCACAGACACGGAGCTGACAACCCATTATGCTATTCCGATGCACCTGGCCGAATGAAGAAAGCACACCCACGAGTCTTCGCATTCAGACCACTTTCACATCCATAGTTCGATATCAGCACAGATATTAAAATGGGCGATGGCACAAGTGACAGACCCTTCGATGCATGTTCGTCCTCGTGTTGTCCGGGTTTACGAATAAACGAATAAAAGCCGAATAAAATGATCAACGCCCATCTTGGAGGTACAAAGAGTCCGAGCGATAGAATTGTGATTAGAGCGTTGAGTTGGAGTCAAGCACCCCGATTCGGAACCGGGTGAATTCGCTTGTAGTAGAGAATGACCTGAAGCAGGTCGGTAAACATGTAACCTTGAGAGTCAATCACAGACCTGATCAGCGTCGGCGTTGAAGTTGAGTAAAGCATCAAAGACATACCGGTATGCCAAGATGTTGTCCCCGACGATAGTGGAACTGTAGTAATACACTGACCTGCTCCATTTCGCGTCCAATCTCCATATACGGCTCTGACCCCACCACTGTGCTAGCTTTGCAGAGTCAGCCAGCCTCGGACATTGATCCACTTACCCACACGCCGTGCTCGTATTTAATTCTGGATTCAGGGAAGGAAAGAAGTAGGGTGAAAGAGCGGACCGGGGACAGTATCTCTCCGAGGCCTCCAACTCCACCGGACAAGAAGAAACGCAGAGGAGCAGAGGCCAATTGTACCCTTCGTGTGAGATGACCAAGGTCAGAGCTCATGGCCCAAGCATTCACCACCACGAGAGTGAAGCTTAAGCAATCCCTAAGGAAAGTCCCAATAAGTAATACCCTGAACATAACGACACAAAGCAATGAGACAGAAGAAAACCCATGAAATAGATGTTCGCACCTCTTTCTTCCAAAGTCCGACACGGGTACTCGCGGGTCACTGGATATTAATATCACTTTCTTTCAGCAAGTTCCTCGCGGTATACCCATCCGAGGCTCCGCATGACCCCAAGATCACTTCAGGGCCCCGGAGCGAAAGAAAGCTTGATCCCTCGTGCAACGTTCGCCGTCCCATGACAAACTCCCCAAGCATCTGATAACCCAACCACCTGTCTTCCTTTTACTATTAATGCAATTCCTTGCATACTTTCTTCCCGCGCTCCAGGAGCGGTGTGAATGCCTCGAGACATAAAAGTCTCCAGATTCAACCAATGCCGAAAGTTCAAGAGATCTAGAGTCAAAAACGAAGGCAGCGGGCCTGGATCAGTGATATTATTACTTTTTGACCACTCGTTATTTCAGTTTGCAGGGGGACTGTTTTCCGACCCGTACGTACCGAAACGGCCCTGAGCGGTGAAAATAGAAACGACAAATGAGATCCGGGGACCTTCCATACACACTACTACCTTTTGACATTTTTCAGTCGTCGGGCTTTTTACGTAGGAAAAGCCTGGTATGTGAAGCACTCCGACTAGAAGCCCAGTATNNNNANCACGGCTGGAATTAAACAAAATAGAAAGCAGGTAAGCACCTGTAAATTGAAAAAGTCCCGCGAATTGACACTCCAAGGTGCAGTAATACAGACGAAGGACCCACCAATGGAAAGGGCACAAGAGTACATCCGGATTCGTACTTGCGTGTGCCTCGGACATCGTGTCAAATTGATGGTTCTGGTGAGCTGTCAAAGCGGAACCAACTTTGAGAGTCCTCTGGACGTTGTGAGATGCCAGGCTTGTCGACGAACTGTCGATCTGTCAGTGGAGCATCTAGTCATCGTATATCCTACTATAATCAATCATGATAAACCTGCCGTACTGCATATGACTAGTATTGAATTGGTCGTCACATACGATAACGTAGAAATGGATGTGAGCTGGAATGAGACTGACCCGGGATTGTTCATCGTATTCGGGACCTTCCGAAGCCTCGCCCTTGACCACAGCCCACAAAAGAAGACGTGAAAGCGAATTCGGAGTGGTGTTGGAACATACTTTAAAGTTCGCTTGGCCTCGGTATCATCCTCTTACTCTCTTTGCGTATTCGGTTGAATCTATGGGTCCCGGGAGTGGACTGCTTGATTTACGGTATGCCGTATTGAACCCTGTTGAACCGCACAGGAGGGAACATCCACTGTATCGTATTGAATTGACAAGCATCATGGTGAATCTCGCTTTGAGTGTTCGGGTCAATCCATGTGGCCCAACATTATGACGAATGGCTTTCCGATACGTCGCGTCGACGACCCGAACAACAGTAAACTTTCGAATGAGGCTGGAAAATTGTCGGAAATGGCTGGAACAGACGATTGAAATGATCCACTTTAAAACCGCCATAATCATCAGCATTGATCACACCTGCACAGTGTGGCTCTATCGCACAAAAGAAAAATAACATGAAGAAAAAACACATCCATACCCATGGAAACACATACCTCGGCCGTCGTGTCCCTGTCTCTAATTAAGTACCTCAATCTCCACCTTCAGTTTGTTCCTAGTTGCGACACCAACCGCACACTCAAAACGCAAGTTGTACCTGGAGATGAGGATATCGATATCGAATCTCGGCCATTGCCAAACTCACCTCCGAGCCAACGTTCAACAATTCATCCAAGTCACGGAGACCATCGCCACCTCAGGCCTCCGACTCCGCGTCTGACCGAACCGAACACGAAACAATACAAACGCACAACACAAAAACATTAGAATTTGTGGCCCTGTGCACCACAACCCGGACTCGGACTCATTGACTCTGGGCTCATAAGTGGCAATTGATAGGAGGTGGAAAAGATGGAAGAGGGATCAAAGAATTCGAAGGCGGCGGCAGGCACGAAGAGTCGAGCGGAGGAAACCTTCGACAAGCATATAGTGAAGCGGAAGCTGTGTTGAACGCGTACGTATACGGTTTGACAATGTATGTCAATGATATCGCGATGGTGGTCCATTGGTGGATGGCGAACGATGCAGATCCCTTCTGGGCTCGACTCCTACTCCCCTCCACCAATGGCCATTTGGCAAGGCTACCGAATCACGTTCCAGAACCATCAAATGCAAATCCCAACACCCTTCTATTCTATAGCTCATTGGAGTCTGTCATGATCAGCATTTGGGTTACAGCACCAACATACTACGAGTTTCAGCCTCCCAGTTCTGTTCCACCTTTCACGTCGATCTCCCCCATATAACAACATGAACAACGGGCTCCAGAAGCAGATCTCGGCTTTGCAGCTTCGACCTTCTGAAGAAACTCACCAACCAGCTTGCAATTGAACAAGTGCGATTGCGAGTGGTCTCCCTTCAAGTTGACACAACTCGCATCTACACTGATCCATCCCGCAACTAGGGTCCAAAGTCGGGGGCACAGCACAACCCCGACCCTTGATAAGCTTGATAATCAATGAATACAGTTATCCCAGTACCATCAAGATCTCGAACAGTTGTCTTTGTTTTTTTTTTTTTTTGTTTGAGGAGCGGATTCACGACTCTAGGGCAACGAACTTGGTTTGCCCCCTAGGGTCCCGCTGCTGGGGTCTTGCGGCCCACTTTTGTATCTCCAGAGGCTAAATGCTTTTATGCATCCCCGGTTTCGGGGGGTATGTGGGGCTCAACTCGTTGGTCGAAAGCCAATACCCAACTAAAACG